>JBBPMR010000631.1:0-16816 GCA_038090415.1 Rossbeevera mucosa | reverse complement strand
TTACCTACTTCCGGCGGCTCGTGAGTACTTTTCGTGGTCACTTCGCTCCCACTGCTCACTTGGATTTGCAGTTCCACTTGGAGCATTGGTCATATTTGGCTTCCGAGAGGTGCGTCGTTTCGAAGAAGTGTCATTATTCACGTTCTTAGTTTCGCGACGCAGGGCATAATATCTTTGTTAATAGCCTGTCTGCGCGGTCGAAAGAACCCAGATACAACATCCGAACTGGAGTTTCCAAGTGCCAGAGCTGCTTCGAGGTCTGATCCGACATTGGCGCCAATAGAACTCTCTGAAGAAACAGCGAAAGATTTCAGCCTGCCAGTATGAAACAAGTTCATTCAAGCGCTGGCCCCTTTCTCGCGACGTGATGCATGCGATATTTGCTGCACTCATTGACTTGCTATACAGAGCGACATAGCACCAGGAAGACATGTGCAGAGCTCAGCAACGGCGGTCGATGTTGATATATAGAAGGAGCGAGGTACAAGGGATCGAAGGCTCGAAGTAGGATGCAGGGCATGGGACTAGGTGCAGGAATAGGATACAAGCTATGCGCCGCCACTGTCCCCAGCGAGTCAATACAGTATTTGGATAGCTGATATGATACGCACACTAGTATGTTGTTTCTAAGAGCGACCGTTTCAGACTTGGAGGAGGTAAAGTGAAGTTGATGCTTACATTGGGATGTGGATGAGTTTGACAACGTAGCCAATGAACCCCATGACAGCGAAACCGATGGCCACCGCTCGGCAGATTTGCATGAACTCTAAGGAGAACATTAGGTTTGGTGAAAACTTGGGCGTTGGATGGAGTGAGTACCTTTTTGTGAAGGTTTCGTGCAGCGAGTCAGGAACTGGGCGGTCGGTGAGCAACTAACTGTTCCTCCCCGCGAAACATGACCAACCTGGTTTCCGTCCTTGATGAATTGCTGGGGAACTTCCATGAACTCGGTGAATTTTTCTGACATGGTGGACGACCAAAGAGAACACGTTGCTTTCTCACGAACTTGAATGTCCTTTTGTCGCGCTTCTTGTCAACTGGAGCGCATTGCCGTCTGCGTTCACCGCTCAATCGCACAGAAACAAAAGCCATCCACCTTGGACATCCGAAGATGGCTGAATACAAGATCTATACATCGTTCAGCTCTTCGTGCCAACCACCCCGGTGACATTCCGCGCACCCCATCGAACAAGCTGGCCGCAACCCACGCTCGCATGAACCAGGCGCTCAATTCTCTACCGGGGAGCCCTTCCGACAAACCACCATCGTTGTCCGTGGACGAAGTCATGCGTGCTCTCAGCACCCTTGCCACCTTTGCGAGGCAACAAGACCTAGCCTTGATCGAGAAAATGCTTGCCCAGCTGAGGTCGCTCTGTGGTCTTCGCGTCGACGCCGACGTGCACAACCAAATCCTGCAAGGGTTGATCAAGAACGGCAACTTACAGACCCTCCTCAACTGGCTTAGCCAGATGCACGAAAAGCCGGGCAACGTCCGGCCTTTTCTCGAGCACTGGCACGCGTTTCTTGAGCACTGCGCAGACCATGGCCAACCCAAAGCTATACGGCACGCCATGTCCAAGATGGCACACTCGAGACGAAAGCCGAACAACGACACTTTTCGGATATTCTTCAGAGCGTTGTTCAATTCGGGCGCCCCCATCAGCGAATTTTATAGCGCTTTCGACAGAATAGAAAACTATGCCTTTTGCTACGACGAAAGCCTTGCAGAAATGCTTTTCGAGGGCTTTATGAAACTCAATGAAACTCGGCAGGCCACGGAGGTGAAGGAAGAGTTTCAGCGGCGTTTTAGCAAGCGTGTCGTCAAGTCTACTGCTATTCAAGCGGAGTGGGAAGAGAGTTTGGAGAATGAGGTCGAAAAGTGTGGTATGGTATCGGGGATTAGGCTCTGCGAAGACTTTCGAAAGGAAGGGTACAAGGTTACCTCGCATACCCTTACCATAATGCTCCGCTCAAGTCAAGAAGTCACCGATCTGGAGTACGTGGAAGAGGCTCTACGGATAAAAGCCACTCCCTTGCAATGGTCTATTCTGATTGGCAACGCTGTGCGGGCTGACGACCTTGATGGCGCTCATTCAATCTATCGTCAGTTTCAGTCGCGCGGATTGATCCCGGACGCCCCTCTCATCCAACCGCTCGTCGCCGCTCTTTGTGATTCGGCCTTCCGAGGCCAGGACGACGGACCGATGGACCAAGCATTGCTGCTTTACCGAGAACTTTCCCTTGCCGCTCCACCATCTTCCAACGCCACCACGACGCGACAGTTTGGTCGTCAGCGCTCCCTAGGGCCCGATGCTTACATGTATGGGACCCTCTTACGCGCCATGGCAAACTCAGTTGAGGTGCACAAGTACTCCAGCCTCGCCGTAGACCTCCTTGCGGACATGGAAGCCAGAGAGATCAAGCCCGACGGCCAAATCGCCGTCGCCTCACTCGTCGTCATGGGCATGCGCTCATCGTCTAGCTTCGATCACGCACTGGAGGCGTACAGAAAGGTGATGGGCAACGAAAACCCCAAGGACGTCGGCGTCAAAGGATATCGGTGGATTCTGTACGTCCTGTCCCGCCTTTCCTTTGACCACGGTCCTGCAGTTCCGCCAATCTGGCACTACTTCGAGATCGTCAAGGACATGCGTCGGTCGGGGCTCGAGATCACTCCGTACGTCTACGCGTCTCTATTAAGGCGGCTGGCCAAGCTCGCGGAGGATGCCTCCGAAGACGATTCCCTCCGGCTTGCCGCGTCCGTTCGCCGAGTGCACGACCACCTCACCCTCGATCCGTCCATCACCCCCGATACCCTGCTCTGGAATCAACTGATGGACGCATACCAGCGCGTCGGTCTCTTTGCAGAGGCGTACAGGGTCTGGGAGATGCTCCTCATCGGTGAGACGTACGACCATGCGAGCGTATCGATTGTGTTGGACGCGTGTGGGTACGCCAACGCGTGGCCGCTCGCCGAACAGGTGATCAAGAAGCTCTCGGAGAGGTGCTTTATCCTCAACCAGGGCAACTGGAACGCGTACGTAGAGTGCATGTGCCGGAACGGGATGCTGAACGAGGCGGTCAAGACGGTCTGTATGGAGATGGGGAGGGATCAAAAGGACGTCCAGCCGAACAGCACGACCGTCCGGGTACTGTTATCATTTGCGGCTAGGACGAACCAGCAGGACGAGGTCGGCATGCGTTTACAGCGGTATCTTCCAGAATTATGGGAGAGTCTGCCTGGTGATTTGGGAGGGATTGTAATCAAACCAGAGATGGTAGGATAACAGTGTAATGTTCAAGTGACATTGGGCCAGTTGTGTAAGTGCCAGTGGTATCACCTTGCGTACGCGTGTAGTTGAACATGACACGTGCAGTGACTATATCTGAGGAGAGATGAAGAAAGGCCCCGCTATGCCATGCTACAGAAAAAGAGGGACTCTGAGGATACTCAAAACGATGCCAGTTTTTCTACGCGCAGGCAGTTTTACATAGAAAGAAAAGACTACTGGAGACTCAAGTACGACTTTGGCATTCGCACGACACCACGAGTAGGCCAGAACAAGACGGGTGACTAACTCGTTTGTCGACACGTTGGGGCTCATTACCGTCCTCGAGAAGTCGCACATTGCCAATGAGATCCGGGATCAGATGGTCTGCTTGCGCTCCCTTCCTCCGGTTTACTCCCAACGGCATCCGATTCACCTCTGCCTATACGACACCGCCAGTCCCAGTCCACCTCGAATTCACCCGTCGCAGTGTCGCATTGACTCGGACCCACTGAGGTTACATAGTAATCATAATCTAAATGATAAACCGAATCTAGCTCCTATGTCGTGTTCAATGCATCTCGAAAACTAAGCTGGCTCACCCACGCCCACTGAATGATAGGCTGACTGACACCATTTTTTTTTTTTTACAATCAACAGATACATATCTTGTCTCTCCTGAAAGTGAGCCATCGAGTCCTCACAAGAGCGCTTCTGCAAGAGTTGATTGGTACGATGGTACGTTTAAGTTTCAGCTTTTCTAAACTAGACTCCGTACTTATTTCGCAACCACCACCACCGGACACCATAAAGGTACGTAGACTTACTTTCGTCTAAAGTACGCTAAGTTTGCTTACCCAGGTGATCAAACCGTTCAGCCATTCCCAGTTCAGAAACCTCTCAGCCAAGTCGCTCCGTTGGTATACGGTCAGTAGTCCAACCATGACTCCTATTGTCCGTGGCTGACCTATAATGCAAGCTTATTTA
The DNA here is from genome assembly GCA_038090415.1 of Rossbeevera mucosa. Classification (NCBI taxonomy): domain Eukaryota; kingdom Fungi; phylum Basidiomycota; class Agaricomycetes; order Boletales; family Boletaceae; genus Rossbeevera; species Rossbeevera mucosa. Next base: position 12,560 of record JBBPMR010000631.1, on the reverse strand, counting down.
CTCTGATGACGAGGACGAAACACCATGAAGGCCTTCTGGGTTCTCTCGAAAGCGCCATCACAACGTTCATAGTCGGAATTCAAAACAATGGCACAGGCCCGGTTTCCTTCAGACTTCGCTTCAACACACCGCTCTCCTATGTCAAGACAGATGGAACGTCCAGTACAACCATACCAGATCTCTGTCTGATTCTTGAAAGCAGAATTTTTCCACGACCGGCCTTCTTCATGCAGCCGAAATGGATCGGCGAGGCGGCTTTTACTGCCTCAGCTCCCATCACCCGCGTACGGCTTGCTCGACTCGTTAACAGCCACGAGCGTTTATATCCACTGCGGACGGACACTCCAAATGGAAGGCTCCGAAGCACAGCCCCATTCAACCCCGTCTATCGCTTTCACAGTTCGCGGATCAGCTGTCGTTACTTGGAGTAGGAGGCGGTACCATCGTCCTTGATGGCATCAAGTGGAAGAACATGCGTTCTGTTACAATGGAGTTTTATCTGCGGCCGCCAGAAGGCACCTTGACTGTCGACACGAAACTCAGAGATGAGTTTTGCGCTGTAAGAGTAGATCTTCATTGACTGTGGGGGTATTAACGATTCCACAGACTCTTTTTTCCAGATATCGACACAGCAAATGTGGACGATATTGTGTTTCGGGCGTCTCAACGGTTGGTGCAGTCACTCGTTACAGAGGTGGATGGGAAAGAGGTGGAGCAACAATGCTTCGAAGGCCTGGTGATCCCATGGCAGGAGGTGAGGGGGTTTCTGCGCAACGAAATGGTAGTGGCTGCGTACGAGCGTTATTGCGCCTGGTACAGGATGTGAAGAACTCCAGTCCACGCGATTCATATTCTTGTAGATTCTCCCCACAGACATGACATTGATTCTTATGGTTCACTTCGTGCGGATTGATCCTGGGTACCATTGAGGTTCTCATCTGACCGCTCTTCGCTCTTTTTGATTCTAAGCTAAGACCAGGATTTGGATAACTGGCACCGCAAGTTACTCGCCATGGCAAACTTCAATTAAACCTGAAGGGATCGGCGGATCCGACCATGGTCCTGCAGTTCCGCCAATCTGGCCACTTTGAGATCGTCAAGGACATGCGTCGGTCGAGATCACACTGTACGTGTATGCGCCTCTGCGAGGATGGCTGGCCAAGTTCGCGGAGAGTCTGCCTGGTAATCTGGGAGGGATCGTAATCAAACCAAAGACGATGATAGAATAATAATATATTGTTCAAGTGCGAGTCTGACATCGGGCCAACTGTGCAGTGATAATGCAAGTGGTATCATACAAAGCGTGTGGTTGAACATGACGCGTGCAGTGACGATATCTGATGAGAATAATAAAAAAGGACCCACAATATACCCTCTAGGATGACGTCTAGAAAAAAAGGACTATAAAATTCATTCTGATGCCAGCTCTTCTACGGTCGAGCAGTTACACTTGGAGAGAACAGATGAACATGTGACATCGCTCAAGGCATCGCCGGACTTACGATTAGATTGAGATCACCAAAAGCTTTGAGCACAAAGATGAGTCGGGAAAACCAAGTACAGGTATTAGATACTCACCATCGTCAATGCGGGAAACCGTTGGCCAAAACTTTTTCTCTCGCAACCAAGGCATAGGGTAAACAGCTTCCTCGCGCGAGTATGGACTGCAACAGTTTATCAGGATTTCCAACCGTGGCGAGCAATCGGCACATACCGATTCCACTCTTTGTCGGACAGAACGATAGCGGAAAGTGGATGAGGAGCATTTCTGAGGAGGTTGTTGTCCCTAGGCTGCTTTCCCGAAATAATATTGTCGACTTCCTTGCGAATTTGAATCATAGCGTCACAAAACCTGCGTGAAATGGATAAGACGTTGGCTCGCGAATACGACACTGAAGACGATGAATCTGCCAACCTGTCTATCTCCTCAAGTGTCTCCGACTCAGTGGGTTCGATGAGCATACATGTTGAGATGGGCCAAGAGCAAGTAGGTGGGTGGAACCCGTAATCCTTTTCGTTAAATACGATTGAGCCACATCCGAGCATTCTGCAACTTGGTCTTACCTGTAACCTCTTCGCGAAATCTGTGACCTTCAACCCGGCGGACTTATCAAACTCTGCGAGATCGATCAATAGTTCGTGTGCAACACGGTTGTTGGCATTCGTGAATCGGATAACATAGTGTTTAGCAAGTCGTTGAGCCATATAGTTCGCGTTGAGAAGCGCGACGTTGGTTGCTTGAGAGAGACCATTGCCACCCAACATCTTGATGTAGGCCCAAGAGATCAAGAGGATGGAAGCGCTCCCAAAGGGCCCAGCAGAAATTGCATTGATCGCCTTGTCTCCACCAGTCTGGACAAGTGGATGAGACGGGAGGAAGGGAGAGAGATGCTCAGCAACGCAAATAGGGCTAAAAAGGATGTGTAAGAGACTTCCAATACTAGCTTATACGTCACTTGCCCAACTCCAGGTCCGCCACCACCATGGGGACTAATGATGTTGTCAGACTCGCCGATACAAAAATGATGAACGAGCCTACATCGCAAACGTCTTGTGAAGATTGAGATGGCACACGTCTCCGCCGCAGACGGCGGGATTTGTCAATCCGACCTGAGCATTCAAGTTTGCGCCATCCAAGTAAACCTGACCACCGTTCTCGTGGATTACTTTGCAGGCATCAGCAACGCCGTCCTCGAACACACCAAACGTCGAGGGGTATGTGATCTAAGAATAAGCGCGCCCGCCGGTTAAGTGGCCGGCTAAATGTGGGAAAGTTGGCACCCACCATACACGCGGCCAAGTTGACCTTGTGCTTCTGAGCTTTAGCCTTGAGATCAGCGAGATCGAGGTTTCCATCAGCATGCGTCTTGACAGGAACCACCTTCAAACCAGCCATAACAGCGGACTGCAGGTAATGTAAGCCCGCTTGGCAAGGCCTATTCGCATGAGGATGTAACGTACTGCGGGGTTGGTGCCATGAGCGCTTACAGGGATCAGGCATATATCACGGTGGCCTTCGCCCCGCGACTCGTGGTACGCCCGGATGACGGTTAAACCTGCGTATTCACCAGCAGCACCGGAATTGGGCTGCACGGAGCAGGAGTGGAATCCAGTGATCTTGCATAGGTCTGCCTCGAGTTCCTGAGCGCGCAATTATCTCACAAACCCCACAATTTACAGAATATGGAATACCTTGATGATCTGCTTATACCCTTCTACCTGGTCGACCGGAACAAATGGATGCACGCCACCAAATTCTGGCCAAGTCAGAGGAATCATACTCGAGGTGCTATTCAGTTTCATGGTACAGCTGCCGAGGGGGATCATAGAATGGACAAGTGACAAGTCCTTGGATGCAAGGTGGAATATGTAGCGGAGCATCTCTGTCTCAGAGTGGTGCGTGTTAAATACGGAGTGCTGGAGGAATTTCGATGTGCGGGCAAGCGAAGGAGGAATGGCCGAGGCAGTAAGTTCGGGGATGCTGGCAAGTGCTTCTGTAGGTCCCGAGGCAGCCGTAACGAATATGCTGACTAGCGTTTTTAGGTCCTCGTGAACGACAGATTCATCAAGAGTGACACCGACGTGCGTGCTGTCGACCCTTCGAAGGTTGATGAACTTGAGAGCAGCTGCAGCATGAACGACCTCTGCATTCTTGCAGACGGGAGACACATCAATGGTCAATGTGTCAAAGTAGGCGTCATTGATGACTTTAAATCCAAGACGTTCGACGCTGGCGCGCAGAAGTTGAGTGAAGAAGTGGACTTTCTTTGCGATGCGGGTCAAACTTTCTGGACCGTGGTAGATGGCATACATGGCGGCCATGTTTGCAAGCAGGGCTTGACTAGTGCAAATGTTGCTGGTCGCCTTCTCTCGACGGATGTGTTGCTCCCGAGCTGATCACAAATGTGAGTTTTCGTTCATTGTTGAATCGATGTCACTAACTCTGCAAAGCCAGCCTGTATGCTGGGTTGCCCATCGTATCCTTGCTCAACCCAATTAATCGACCGGGCATCTTCCTCTTCAAACACTCTGTGACAGCGAAAAAGGCACCATGAGGGCCCCCGTAACCTGCCGGCACACCGAAACGCGCCGAATTGCCCAAAACAATATCAGCACCCCATTCGCCAGGTGGAGTCAGCAAGGTCAACGCAAGAAGATCGGTGGCGCAGACAACAAGTGCTCCACTCGCGTGAACCTGGCTTACGAGCTCCCGATAGTCCGAAATTTTGCCATTGACGTCTGGATATTGGAGCAGGACACCAGCGAGATCAGCGCGCAGCTCTGGATCCTCGATGGCTGTGCCAACATCACCGACGACAAGGCGAATGTTGAAGCCCTCGGCACGAGTGCGAAGGACGGCGATGGTCTGCGGAAGAACTGCTCTATCAACGAAGAAAGTCTTGCATTTCTGTCCTGAATGAACGTATGCCATGACCATGGCTTCTGCCGCTGCAGTCGCCTCGTCTAAAAGGGAAGCGTTTGCTATATCCATGGCCGTCAAGGACATGATCATCGTCTGATAATTCACGAGCGACTCGAGACGGCCTATTACCAGAATTAGATCTGGCAAGGGCAGAGCCATTACGGGGAGCTGACCTTGGGCTATCTCCGGCTGGTACGGCGTGTACGGAGTATACCAGGCGGGATTTTCCATGACCTATGGCAGCGTAAGTGAAGTGAGTCGGGCAAAGTGCGGGAGACTCACGTTGCGGAGGATGACGGGAGGGACGACGGCATTGTGGTAACCCATGCCGATGTAGCTCTTGAACTGGCTGTTCTGCTTTCCTAGGGCCTTTGCGCGGGCGTGAAGCTCGGATTCGCTGAGGGCGGGCATGGAGGCATCGCTGACGGTGGCGGCGGAGATACGAATTGCGGGAGGCACGGTAGCAGACAAGAAGGCATCGAAGGAGTCATAACCGAGTTTGGAAAGCATGAGGGCGGTCTCGTGGTCATCCGGACCAACATGCCTGTCGGTGAAGGTGTCGAGCGAGTCAAAGAGAGAAGCAGGTGATTTGGCGGTCGCAAGACATCGTACGTGGAGTCGCGCACGGCTGTGGACAGCGGACAGTGCGAGCCTGAGGACAGCCGGGGAGCGCAGCAGGGCTGGCATGATGACGGGGAGAAAAGGGAAGAACCGGGCGGGAGGGGAGATATAGGTGGATGTTATTCACCGAGCCAGGCCCGACACCGAGTCGATTACGCTTTTGTGTCCGAGGGCCTCTGGGAATCGCGTCAATATGGAGCAACGCGCTCGTGTCCGTCGCCAACCTGCCGTGCACACGCGCCGTTATAGCAGTCTGACATCGTCGTCACCGCCGTCGATGACGAGCAGGACGAGGAGAAAGCTGAATTGGGCGGTTGGACTGTGCTCGGGGTCGATATCCTGATATCAGCCGCGCAAAAAAAATATTTTCGCTTCCTTTTGTGGTATATCTATCATCGACGATGAGGTACATGTCCCTCGCCAGTCAGTCATTGATTAGCGTTTATATTAAACTTAGTGACCAAGTCAGCGAAGAACAATGCAGCGCTCTCCTCCTCGAACTTCAGCGCTCCAGCCTACTGCAGCGACAACATTGCGGACTGTGTGGTAACATACATACAAAACAAGTAGCCGTGGTAAACCCACGCCATTGAATGGGCTTCCAAATACTGCAAATCCACCCTACACGCTCATCGCTCTCGCCTATCATATCATGGCATCAGTGCGAGCCCATCGGCGCAACCGTAGCGAATAAATCCGATAACATCTTCCCCTCGCTGACTGTCCCGTCTCAGGGTCAGCGACGCCCATGAACTCCAAAAGTTGTCCCTCGACTCACCGCGGGTCTTCCTCGTGTCGTTCCTGTACACCGTGTACACCCTCCTCATCTACAAGCCGTGCAACGATCCGCAGCGATTCTTTGGCTGTTTGCGCATTGCTCTGCGAAATCTCCTCTTCGTAATACGAGATCACAGACAACAAGTGCCTCAGCGATCTCGACGCGGACTCCGACCGGGATGATGCCCTGCGGTCGATGGACCCTGGTGCACCTAGGGTCTGAAGAATCCCCGTTTGCTTTCGGATGATGTTTGATGAACGGACTAGCTCATACTTGCATATATTGCCAATTCCGTTAATAACACTTGGAGATAACAAAGATGAATCAATCACGTACAAGAAGTGCATGCACGTCCGTTGGCTTAGCCAAGACAACTTCTGCTTTCGTCACGGCAAAGTCCATCAACCGGAGCGTCTCAGCCAAATTTCAGTCTCCTGCCACCTTCCAGTCCGCTGGATCGTTGCCCACCTCTTGTATCAGATTTTCGATCCCACCGGTCGTGCTTAGATGATCAATCTTGCTCGCCAGGAACCCGAACACTGCAATTATCGCTTTCCAAAGTTCCACCCATTCGTAATCTTTCGACCCAGCCGATTTAGACATTGTACGTATATCAGTAACAACACTTACCTATCCGTATTCGCACTTTTTGTAGGTACCAGAGGACGCGATAGCACGTCCAGACGCACGTTCTACCCTAATACATCAGACATTATCATGGTTCATTACCAAGACTCACGTATAGGTGTACACTTCGAGGCGCTTGTGGAGATTATGTCTCAGCCATAGCACACAACAGTCAAGCAACGCGCAAACTGGAGGACGTGTCGCCGCCGGTGGAGGCAACATTGGCATTCTCTAGTTCACATTCAGAAGCATGGACTGAAAGTACCTGCGGGAACAACATACCTGACGACACAACCTGATCGGCTGCACGGCATGTCCGCAAAACACCTCCATTACTCTTGCATTCTCAGCCATAATCAATAATAAATTCATCGCAAGATTCGCGTATGCCATCGCTCGCGGCGAGGCAGATGACGTTCCATGTGTCAATAGATAGGATGATAACGATAGAACAGTATACGACAACGGTGAGATTTTCGACGCAAGCGATCCTTTGTCGGAGGGAGTCGCGTTCGCGAAGACATGCGTAAACAGCGGATTGAAAAAGAGAAACTCAAAAATTGGAAGAAGGGAGACGCTAGCCTCGATGGGTCTACGCGCCACAGTCACCTGTCAATGGCTTGAATACACAATACCTAATTTGCTCACTGATTTTTGAACAATTCACGTGGTGGATCCAGAGGTTGTGAGGACAATGCACGATCAGGTCTCAGGGACGCGATCAATGTCCCGACCGCTTTGGCAAAAGTTGGTATTGAGTCGTCAGAAATCTCTTGGTATGCTCTGAAACAAGCAAGTTAGTATCAATGTCCGACACCGCCTCAGGTGCATGCCTACCTGACAGCGGCGTCGCAAGCGAAATTTACAGCCCAGCCTATCTTTCCCATCAATTCAACGTCCTCTGTATCTTGGACGTGTTGCAGGTACGGATTGAGCTTTGCAGCATCCGAACGATGAAAGTTGGCGAGGAAAGAAAGTAAGAGGGTCGCCTCGAACGTATAACGTTCTGTTTCAGGTGACTTGACAAACTGCAAAGTGGGTGAATCACCTTCTAGGCGATTGAGGGACACCAACGTACGTTCACCAAGGCAGGGAAGAGGTCCCTGCGAAGGAGGTACGCTCCGGGACTGAGCTGGTTAATGCTCCCTGTGAATATGATGGCCAGTTGAAGAACTTTATGCCGTATGACAGCTTACGAACGAGCAAGTGAGCACCCCGACACGAATAAATGTCGCGAGAACGCACCTGGTGCCTCTTCGCCCCCGAGAACCTGCACGATCATGTCCACGAACTCCTGCGAGAACAATCCTCCGTCAACAGACACGACGGCACATATACAGACTGGCAACTCACCATGAACACCTTGTCACTCTCGCTAATCTCATCAGCAAAGAGCACCATGACCTCCCATCCAGCAAAGTTCTTAGCTAGCATGGATCGCAACAGCACCGTCACCGTCTCGACCGCCCGTTGTCGAACGGCCGCTTCCTCATCGTTCCTGGCCGCATGTCGAACGCATGTTATGAACAACGAGCTCACAACCGACTACTAACCACAGTCAGTCAGTATGGCACGAATGTGCCAAGTGTCAGACCTTGTGCAACTGTAAACACTCGTCCTTCGGCAACGCAGCCAAGAACTTATTCAGAAAATTGCGGTCGACGTCGAGAGCAAAGAAGCCTCGCCAGAATTGATGTTCGGTAGTATTGGGCGAGATCTGGGCTGGGCTGAGGCCCTGGAACGATCCAAATTAGACTACGAGTCCTCGTTCGTCGCATGAGTGGCTTTCCTGGAAGATCTTGTCCACTGTCGTAGAATATTTCGTGTTTGGTGTGTTCATGGGGAAAGACAAGTTCGCTTTACTCACGATGCAATCTCACCCGTCCGTAAGTACCGCATCGCTCGCTGAATCTACACATCCCATTCAACACCGTGCCCAGCATCCTCGTCTCGCAGAGCTCATCACCAAACATCCGAAATCTGCCGGTGCTCTTTTCCAGACATACAACGACGTTACTCTCGGTAGTCCTGTCCAACGTATCACCCATCCCCAAACTGATTATCCGTGCATGTACAGCGCAGAAATGGACAGACGTTCGAGTACTTGAACTTCCGAAGTGTGGACGAGGCGCGATTATGGGTCTCCGGCCCTCGCTCGTGAGCAGAACCAGTAATTGCTGCGAATGATGCCGCTAACTTCACCGTCCAGACTGCAGGCGAACCACCTTCGACGAGCATCGTCGTGCCGTGCGGACTCGCAGAGTCGCTCAGTACGTTGTGGTGCGTCTCCAACGCGGTTTGTCTCCCACTCCCTTACGTTCTTGCAGGATTCGCGACGCATTCGATGCCGTGGACAACCAACTTCCAGATGCGCCGGAAGCGCTCTATCTAGCGATCTGTTCTGAGGACTCGTCGATCGTGTACTACAAAGTCGGCAAAGGCATAAATAAGCCTCAAGTCTGAGACCAACGTTTCGACCTGGTCGACCATCAAGCCATCAAGCAAAAAGTGTCCATTGATGCTGTGGACTTTTACATTTACTTCTACTGCAATAATCCATCGTATCCTGCATCGACCATTTCCGCGATCCAACTCGCAAGCGCCTCGTCCTTCACCCTGACACCCTCCATCATCCTTCGAACTCCGACGAATGCCCTACGGCCCCTCCTCTCACCCTCCACTTCACCTCCATAATCCTCATTCATTACCTCACCTTCGTCTTCTTCCACCGCTCCAGGAAATCCAAACCGCTCACCGTCCGGTCGGGGTGCCAAGTCGCTCGCAACGAACGACGTGTGGAAAAGGATACGGATGATAAGTAGAGCAGTGAGGGAACTCGATGGAGGATCGACTACTGGACGGGGGAACTTGATGAATGTAGAACGTGGCGGCGGTGGGGGACGTAATGTGGGATTCGCGAGCGGGTAATTATCTTCTACGGCGACTGTAATGTTATCGTCTTGCGATGGGTGTCTTGCCGGTGGTTGCGAGCTTGGTAAGTGTGTGAGGGCATGGAGCCTCAGGTACGACTTGGCCATTCGCACGGCACCACAAGTAGACCAGAAACAAGACGGATGACTGGCTTCGAGTTCGTCGACGTGTTGGACCAGATGATCATATAGTTCACCCGTACTCGAGAAAGGAGCCGCGCTACATTGGGATCTATCCCAGTGGCATTTGAAACGGTGACTTGCTTGCGATTCCTTCCTCCGGCTTACTCCACGAACAACAAATCGTTGGGGCGGTCCAGGAAGCACCATAGCTTGGGCTTGAGGGAACACGACGTTGACATTCTTGATCACGTCTGACGCGACAAGCACGGGGAAATGCTCGACGTGCGGCGTGAACGCATCTTTGTAAAGATTCCAAAAGTCGACCTGCGTGAGTTCCCCCTCTGGCTCAGCGACGAACATAGTCTTCATCCTGGCACTCAATGTGAGCTCGATGCACGAAATGAAAACAAGGAAGACATACCATTCGTAGCACCGCGTCGGTTCTAATACGGGCAAAAGCTGATCCAATTCTTCGATGGTCAAATCGTGATCCGGCGTTGCAAAGGTTGTATTAGCGGATATCGTGCGCACCGGACCTGAGATGTCTACAGAGACTTCCTCTTCCACCTGTTCAAAGAGCAAAAGGCTGACGAGGACTTTCAGTGTACTTGGCATGGATGGGTGGAGGAGGAATGCCTTTGCCATCGGTGGATGGGACAGATGGGCATACATGTAGTTTAAAGAGGCCTCGACGAGGGGTTTGTCCATGGAGAGCGGGAGGTATCGTATTGCGGCTTCGAGAGCCGGCGAGTCAGGCTGGATGCGAGATAGATTTGAAGAATGCATGAATAACTGTCCGAGGACCGTAAGCGTCGAGATGATGAGTGTGCGGTTGGTCGAGCGACCCGCGATGTCGACGAGGATGTGGAGTGGATCGCCCTGCCCAGAGCCCGGACGGGGCAGGTTGATGCGGAGACACACGGACTGTAAGAGTTCGACGATGTTAAGAAAGAATTCTATATTGGCGTCGGACGCTGGGTCGAGGTTGGTGAGCGCGTCGAAAATGAGAGGCTGGGTGCGGCGGTGTTCACCGAGCTCGAGCGCGTTGGGCTCGTTGGTTGCCGAGTTGCGAAGCACAAAAAGGGACTCTATGGCATGCCGGCGCTTCCTGTCCGACTCTGCGGACAGGGAAAAGAAGGGGAATCTTTCTGACTCGAGATGTCCTTCCCTGACGTACCACTCTGGCCATTCGAATAGCGCGTCCGTGAGACCTGGAAGGGACTTCAAGATGAAGAGATCATTGGTGCACAATCTGTGCAATCTATCGAGCGCCCATCCGATCTCCGAATTGATGCTAGAACTCAACGAGAGCACCATGCGGTTGGTCGGGGTCGGCTCGGTGTACCATCCTGGAAACGAAAACAGTCAACGCGCCATTGGTGAACCTATGTAGAATAGCACTCACGTTCGTAGTCGTCTGTGACATTCGGTCCTGCGCGCTGCTGTTGAGGATACGGGCGATACGTGGTGGCCGTCGTGGGGATGGTCATTCGGACTGCCATCGTCTCCTCGAGCAGAAACGTATTTGGCTTTGCTTGGTTCCTACTCTAAACTAACATTCTACTTCAATAGATGTGACATGTGGGATTACCGATCATGACGGCAACAAGCTGCTGATGGTGGGTATTCTCTGCGTGGGATCAGGCTGGGAGTACGTGGGCAATGAACCTCGTCCAGCGAGATGTCGGGAGGACGAGATTAAGTTACTCAGCGTCAGCAGGACAGGGGGGCGTGCGAGGCGACAGTGTAATGGCTCGAGAGGCAAGCCTTGGTCTCTGTCCTCACCCATGAAATCTTGAACTCCGCGATCAATCACAATATAATATGGCGGATTCACGTCAGTCTACCAGCAGTCATGATGTCTGAGAGGACCTATGTATGTTTTAAAATGAGGGTATAACTTCAACCTGTATAACTTTACTCCGTTCTTACAGATGCCACTCCTGCCTTGCTGACACTTTCAACAAATGCATGGCCTTGACAACATAGTAGTAGCCATTACAAATCTGTGTACAATCGTGAGGCTCTTTGGAGTCGAGGGACCTGTCTCTATTACCCCGTGAAGACGCAACCCACTGAGAGCATTCGCAATGATTCAAGCGAGGTTCGCAAACCCGACTTGTAGAGTCGTGTAATCGAACACGGTGTACACGCCCTGCAGAAAAGTGATTCCAATGCTCCAATATGCTAGGCCATATATATAGTTAAAAGCGGCTTAAGGAAGCGATAAGGCACGGAACCTCACTGGAAGGAGAGCGCTCAGGCTCGGCTACTATGGCACTGAAACAATCCGGCGAGCCTGCCTTAACTGGTCCAAGGTTGAGAGCTTCGGGAGAGATTTTAAACGTCACGCCACCAAAGGTAAGGCCCACAGTTGGGAAAGAATGGCACGGTACTGCAGGCTGTCGATAAAAACAAGGCACGGGACAAAACTGAGACTCACGGTAATAAAAACCATAGTCATTCAACTTAGTTTTCTTGAGGGTACCGCCAAGGTGTTTGTACAATTCCGAAACCTGATTCCAATTCCCAAAGATGTGGCTTGCACCAGTGTCGAAAATGACAGGTATATTTTCCAGGACTATGTGACCACTGATATAAACGTTGTCCATAACCACCTGCCAGAGTCCCTGCATAAGTTCCAATGTCAGTAACATCGACTCCCATCTCTACTTTCACTCACAGGTTGCGTTATACGTGTATAAGCTATGTCACCATTGTAAAGCATACTGTTTGCTCCACCGATGTACATCTCGGCCCCCGTGCCAGTGAAAGAGAGTTTCAGTGAGACTGTCGGGTTGATTAGCCTGCCCTGGTTGGCGAGCGATGAAAATAGCGTATGAGCTCCGAATTTTGAGACAGTGGGGAAGGCCAATCCCAATAAACCATCTGCATTCCATTTACGGGGAGAAGCGAACCATATTGCAGAACCAAACATCTGAGGGTCTGCCTAGCCCCGTGTTAGAATTGAATACCAAGCTCATAGTAGGCAATACCAAACATACGGTAAATCCAGCGATGGTTACATTATCCGTATAAAGATCACCCTTGACAACGG
>JBBPMR010000630.1:0-16847 GCA_038090415.1 Rossbeevera mucosa | reverse complement strand
TCTTCTTCTTCTTCTTCTTCTTTACGTACTCAACGCCTAGATAGTGCTAGTACAACCTCTGTTCCTTTTATAGTTAGTAATCGTTTCTCTTCACTTGACTCAGATGTAACTACAGATAGCGATACGGACAATTCTCTTTCATTTTCTCCTATATCTCGTTGTGGTAGCCTACCAGATGTAGAAACCGAAACAGCGTCTCATATTGAGCATGGCCCCAGTAAAAGGGTACTTCATTCTGTTATAAAAAAAAAAAAATTCCTTTCAGAACCCAACTGATCAAAGAGTGCGCACTCTCAAGCCACTCAGGGAAATAACCCTAAAAATCAACATAATACAAAAAGACAAAAAAATCGAAACAAGTGCGCTACTGAATAGTGGTGCTAACGGAATATTTATCGATACGGAGTGGGCTAAGAAAAGCCGCATTCCTCTCACACCTCTTGAAAATGTAGTGCCTGTCTACAATGTGGATGGAACTATAAACTCTGCTGGAGGCATTGCATACACGTGTAATTTAATTATCGACTACGAGGGACATCACAAAAAAATAACCGCAGATGTTACCAATCTTGGCCGGAATCAAATGATTCTTGGATACACATGGTTAAGGGACCACAATCCCTCTATCAATTGGGCTAAAGGACATGTACACATGTACAGATGTCCCATGTCTTGTAAAGTGTTAAACGCCACCTATTGTAATAGAATGGATGAATATGAAAAGTCCTACATAGCCAACGTATTTACCAATCGTTTTACATTACCAGATCCTAGTTCAGAAGATGCCTTCAAGCTGGTACCTGAACATTATAGAGATTACCTTGATGTTTTTTCTGAGAAAGTTTCTGAACGCCTCCCTGAATGTAAAGCCTAGGACCACACGGTAGATCTTAAACCCAATTTTGTACCTAAAAAGGGTAGGTTGATCCCGCTCGGCCCAGCTGAGCAAGATGAAGTCAAAACGTTTGTAAATGAGCAATTGAAGAAGGGTTACATTAGACCTTCTAAATCACCTCAGACGTCGCCAGTATTCTTTATTCCCAAAAAGGATGGCAAGAAACGTATGGTCATGGATTATAGATACCTCAACAAAGGCACAGTTAAAAATAACTACCCCCTTCCGTTAATCTCACAAATCATTCATAAATTGAAAGGAGCTAAGCTATTTACCAAAATGGATTTGAGATGGGGATATAACAATGTTCGCATCAAAGAAGGGGACGAATGGAAAGGAGCCTTCGTCTGCCACCTTGGGGCATTTGAGCCCACAGTCATGTTCTTCGGAATGTGCAATAGTCCAGCAACATTCCAGCAAATGATGAATGAAATCTTTGCTGAGGATGAAGACATAGTTATCATTTACATAGATGATTTATTGATTTTATCAAAACACAATGACATGGTTAAACATCGAGAAGCCATACGAAGAGTACTTCGAAAGCTTCACAAAAATGACCTATTTGTTAAACCCTCTAAGTGTTTCTTTGAAGTTACAAAAGTGGACATGCTTGGTATGGATGTATCAGGAAATGGAATCTCAATGAGCCAAAATAAACTTGATGGAATTGCATCATGGCTGGTCCCTCACAATGTAAAAGGAGTTCGAAGCTTCTTGGGACTTGCCAATTTCTATCATTGCTTTATTGAGAATTATTCCTTGATTGCTCGTCCCTTGCATGATTTAACCAAAAATGATCAACCCTGGTGCTGGGGAAATGCACAACAAATTGCTTTTGATAGTCTCAAAAAGAAATTCACAACGGCACCTGTATTGGTGTATCCGGATGACACAACCCCTTATCGTGTCGAATGCGACGCATCAGAATTCGCTACTGGTGCAGTATTGTCAACCCTTAAAGAGGACAAATGGCACCCCGTCACATACATGTCTCATAGCATGACTAAAGAAGAATGGAATTACCCGATCGCTGACAAAGAAATGTTGGCAATCATCCGATCTCTTGAACAATGGAGACACCATCTAGAAGGTGCTTGTTATCAGTTTGAAGTTTGGACAGATCATAAAAACCTTATATACTTTATGAAATCTCAAGATCTGAACAAGCGACAAGCCCAATGGGCACAATACCTCTCTCGTTTTGATTATGTACTTGTAAATAAGCCCGGCTTCACAATGGGAAAAGCCGATGCTTTATCTAGAAGAGAAGATCATAGAATAGGAATAGAAAATGACAATAAAAACACAGTCCTTATAGATAGTTCATGCATTCGTAGTGTACAAGAAATCGAACTTTTTGATAGGATAAAAATAGAGCAAAAGAAACACACTGTCGCTGAAGGATCGGTATATAGTAATGGACTATGGGAATATGATGGAAAGATATGGGTACCTAGGAACTTGCGTTTAGAAGTAATGACGCAATTTCACGATCATCCACTTGCCGGACACAAGGGCCTGGATAAAACCAAAGAATTGATAGTTCGCTACTATAAGTGGCCTGGCATGAAAACCAATATTGAAACTTATTGCAAATCTTGTGATCGATGTGCTAGAATGAAGCCTTCGAATATAGCTCCTGCAGGGAAATTGCAACCCTTACCAGTAGCCTCTAGTCCTTGGAAAGATGTCTCAGCTGACTTTGTCACTGGCTTTCCGGAATCACATGGATATGATAGCATGCTAGTTGTGGTGGATCGCTTCTCTAAAGAAGCGGCCCTTATCCCCACTACTAAATCAGTCACCGCACAGAAAACAGCGCAATTGTACAAAGACTATGTATGGAAACATCATGGCTTGCCTGATTCTATTGTATCCGATCGTGGTCTGCAGTTTGCCGGACAAATGATGATTGATCTTCTTAAATTGTTGCGAATTGAAAAGAAAATGTCTACAGCCTAACACCCTCAAACGGATGGGCAAACCAAGCATATCAATAGAGAATTGAACCAATATCTCCGCTTGTTTGCCACCGAAAAACAATCTCAATGGGTAGAATGGCTTGCTTTAGCACAATTCAACTTCAACAATACAAAATCGTCATCTACAGGATTTACTCCCTTCCAGCTTACAAAGACGTTCACTCCTCATATGGGTATCAAACCAAAAATAGTGAAATTGCCTGCTGCAGAAGCATTCGCGTCAGATATGAACTCAAATTTGGAGTCTGCCAAGGCAAATCTTGAGAAAACTCATGCCAAAATGTCACTGCAGGCCGATAAATCTTGATCAGACGCTCCTGCTTATGCAATTGGCGATTTGATTCTATTATCTTCTGAACACTTGGTTATTGCCAATAGACCTTCTTGAAAGTTAACCAAGAAATGGATTGGACCCTATCAGGTCACCAACATGTATACCAACGCTGTGGAACTATTGTTCCCTAAATTGATAACCGCTCGTAACGTCGTGAATGTCTCGCACGTTAAACCTTACATTAAGCCTCTTGATGGGCAACCTATTGTTCGTCCCAGTCCCATCTCTGTAGATGATGAAGGACACAAGGAATTCGAAATCGAATACATTGTGGATTCTCACCCTATTGGTCGAGGTTTCCAATACTTGATACATTGGAAAGGTTATGATGAATCTGATCATACCTGGGAAGCAGCTTCCTCTATTGCCAAAAATGGAAAAGATGCTATTGCCTTGTTCCATAAAAAACATCCTAGCGCTCCTCAATGACTTAACATGTCTCGAGCCTTGTTTCAGGGCGTCTTTAACACCCCTGTCATAAACTATACCTCTGGATCTACTGAGTATTGATCGCCATTCCTGGTTGTGTGCTTTCGGGTACCTTTCTTGCAGGTAGTTCTTATTCGTGTGTGATCTGGAATCTCACTCCTAGTAGGGGGGTAATGTTACAAACCCTCTTTTGCAACCTAGCTTTAGCGCTCGAAGCGCTTATCTTATCTTATCTAAGCGCGCAGCTATTTTATCTTATCAATCAAGCGCTCGACTTTATCTTATCGTGTCACGTGACTAGAGTCCAGACCATTATGACATCATACCTCATGGCTAGTGCATGTTAAATGCATGGTGGCCTCATGTTGTAGTTCTAGACTCTCGTTCCCACAGTCGTGTGAACACTTAGTACATATATAGTAGTTTATCTCACGCTACGTCATCGCTTACTGAGCACCTGCCCTAAAGTACGCTTCATGGCTGACGCATGTATTGTAGTATATAAACAATGCCAGTACCAGCCAGACTCCTTAGTCTGTTCTGGTTGATTTCTGACCTAAACATCTCCCTATATCCTGAGTCCTTGTAATTGTGTGGTGACTTAGTGCATTACCTGTATAGGTTTTGTCGTTGCCAACAGAACCTTAACTGCTGACAAGCCCATTGGCTCCTTGACCTAGCAGACTTTGACCTTTGCATGATCCATGTTCCTGGCAAACTCCTTGCTGGATCTAATGCCCTCTCTCGTCGACCAGACAAACTGTCCTCTCTTCTGAAAGACAATGATGCTGTTGCCCTGCTTCCTCCCAATCTCTTTGTCCGTGCCTTCAACACCATGCTTTATGACAAAATTGCCTCAGCTGCTGGTAATAACTCTCTTGTCCAAAATGCCCTCCAAAGTCTCAAAGGCACCATTTCCCCTGCCTTCTGCTCTCACCTTTCTGACTAGAAATACTCCAATGGCATTCTTACCTACCAGGACCGAGTCTACCTCCCTACCACCTCCCTCTGGAAAGACATCATCTCTTGAGCTCATGATCACCCCTCTGCTGGCCATCCTGGCCACCTCAAAACATGCCAACTCATCTCCACAGAATACTGGTGGCCTGGCCTCACTCAGTTCCTTCACAAGTACATTGAAGGCTGCTCTGCCTGCCAACAATGCAAAGTGAATACCCCCCCATCAAATCAGCCTCCTCTTGCCCCTTTCAACAGGTCTCCTGTGATTTTATCACTAATCTCCCCTCCTCCTTCGGCTTCAACTCCTTACTGGTTGTGGTAGACCATGGCCTTACAAAGGGGGTGATACTTTGCCCTACCAAGTAAACCATCACTGCTGAGGGTATTGCCTTCCTCTTTTTCCATAAAGTCTACAAATACTTCAGCCTATACAACAAAATCATCTCAGATTGTAGCCCTCAGTTTGCTTTCTTCTTTGCCAAAGAACTTGAAAAAGTCCTTGGATATGATCTCTCCCTCTCCACTGCTTATCACCCTTAAACTGATGGAGAAACAGAGCAGATCAATCAGAAAGTTGAAACCTACCTTTAGATCTTCTGTGGAGATAACCCTGTCACATGAGCTGACTGGATCATCCATGTGGAATTCACCCACAATCACCATCCTTACCCCATCACAGAAAAGTCTGTCTTTTTCCTCATGATGAGCTTCAACCCTTGCCCCCTCCCCATTATCCTCTCTGAAACCAACCTCCCTGCTATAGAAACTCATCTGAAATCCCTTACTGCCGCTTGAAATAAAGCCCTAGCTGCCCATGAGCTTGCAAGGCAGGTCATGAAAGCTTGCCATGGTAGAGGATTCAAACCCTTCACCAAAGGAGATAAGGTCTGGCTGGAAGCCAAGAATCTGAAATGCTCTCTCATTTTCCAAAAATTCACCCTAAAACAAGAAGGATCCTTCATCATCACTCAGGTCCTATCTCCCCTCATCTACTGCCTCTGCCTCCCTAAAACATGGAGCATTCACAATGTGTTTCATGCTTCTCTCCTATTACCCTATCAAGAAAACTCTGTCCACTGTCTGAACTTCCCAGCTCCACTCCCAGACCTAATAAAAGGTAAAGAGGAATATGAAATACTGCAGATAATATGCCACAGAGGCTCTGCCAGGAACCACATGTTCCTAATCTGTTGGAAAGGGTATACTGCAGAAGAAGACACCTGGATTCCTGAATGGGAGTTGAAACATACCAAGTCTGCCCTCCTCGCTTATAAAAAGCTCCACCCCTCTGTCTTTCCCCTCTAACCCTTCTAGCTCATCACCCAAGCATCATGTCCAATGTCTCAACTCAAACCTGTTCTACCATATCTTCCCTTCCTCCTACCACCCCACCACTTTTGCCTCCTACTCTGAGTTCTCCCTCTGATCTTTCTAGGAGTAATGCTTCTCTGCCAGATAAATGGGACCTGGTGCTCCTCTTTCCACCTCCATAATTGATGACACTCCCTTCCATTGGTGCCATGAATCTCCTCCTCCTACCACTTCTCCCCACTTCCCTGTACTCATGGTAGACATCTCCACTTATGCCCTTCACCTTTAAGATGGTGAACCCTCCTCCTCCACTATCTAATGTCTTAGGGCACATCTTCAGGATTTGAAAATGCATCACCCCATCTCTGCTCATGTAGACATCAACTCTCCCCTCAATTCTCTATAACTCACTTTCATCCACACCTCCTATCTCCTTTCCATCGTTAATGCCATGTTCTCCTTGTCAGAAGGTGGCCAGGCTTTCCTGGCCTCTCAGGTATCTGCCTCTCACCGGACAATCGAAGAACAACTCCTCTCTACCATGCATCAGCTAGGTATAATGGAGTTTGTCAATGACATTGATTGATTTCTGGCTAAATTGGCCACCCACCCCTCACCTCCCCTCCCCCTCTGGCCTCCTTGAAATTCCCCAGACCTTCCCTGCAGAGATTGAAGTGATCTCTCCAACTGGTATCCTCAAGGCACCACCCAACCCCTCTGCATTCTCCTTCCCCCTCCATCCAGCTGAGATTGAGACCCTCGACCACATCGAAGCCCTTCACCACTTGGAAACCATCTCCCCTTAGGAACAGGATGGCTATGAGGGGATTGACACCACCTTTCTGAACCCCAAGTCTCCCCCTACCTCATCCCCTCACTCCAGCATTGAAGAATCTATCACTCTGAACTCTGTCCAACTGGAACAACAGCAGAGTACCAGAAGCCCTCCTCTTCCCTGAAGACATCCTCTCTACCCTTCCTCTTGCTTTCAATGCCGATGCCTAGGCCATTTTCATATTGACTGTCCAGATTACAGGTGTCCCACTTGCTTTAGATGACAGCTGGGCCATATTCAATAAAGCTGCCCCCTTTGTAGACATACCCCTCTCTCATCCTCATTGTCCTTGTCCTCATCTCCACATTCCAGGGGATCTAAACATTCCTCATGTTCATTCAACCATCCCCTCTCTGTCCCTCCTTCTAGACAATACTCTCGTGATGACATCAGCAATTATGAAGATAACTTCTATGATAAGGTCACTGAGTCTAACATAACCAGAGAGCCCTGTGGGCCCTTCTAACTACTTCATTCCAGAGAACTGAAGCTTACAAGAGGGGTAATGTTACAACGGCCCTCTATTCTTTTCCTTGCTCTCTTTCTTCATGCTTTCCATTATGCTTTTCTCTTATCAATTATGTATCAATTGTATTACTCATTTCACTTTAGTCATCTGCAGTCTTTGTGACTCCTTCATAAACTGTGGATTACTCATCTCATTATTCATGCTTACTCATTTGCTCATTACTCATCTGTAGTCTTCATGACTCATTCCATACTACAGATTACTCATACTCTTTGCCTTGCTTCATCATCTGCTTAGTGTACCATTACTCATCTGCAGTCTTCATGACTCATTCTTACTGTGGATGAAATATCTCCTTCTGTCATGTTCCATGACATTCCATCCTTTTACTATATAAACCCTAGATAGTCAACCCTGTAACTTTAAGCTAGAGCTACTTGATTCTCCCTTGAATCTATTTGCTCCTAAGCCCTTTGTCATCCAAAGGCTTTCCCCTTTGGATTCCTCAGCCAAGTCCTTGTGTTTCACTTTGTGGTGAAGCTTACTAGGCACCCTTAGCTCTTAGTCATCATAGGCTTCTCCCCTTTGAATTCCTTAGCCAAGTCCTTGTGTTTCGCTTCATGGTGAAGCTCACTAGGCATCCTTAGCTCTTAGTCATCCTAGGCTTTTCCCCTTGGACTCTCTCAGCCCCTTGTCATCCTCTGGTGTCTACCTTTGGACCCCTTTAGCCCCAGCCTTAGTCCCCATTGAGTCCACAACCAACCCTATCCAGGCCAGTCATAACACAGACACTCCAGTCTGTTCTGGTTGATTTCCAGCCTAAACTCTCCCCTTTCATTGAGCCTTGTACACTGTGTGGTGACATAGTAACCTTAACTGTATAGTTTTGATTGTTGCCAACAAGAAGTAGTTCTCAATGAAGCATCGATAGACATTGGGAAGTCCCAAGAAGCTTCTTACTTCTTTTACGTTATGAGGAACAGGCCAAGTGGCTATTCCATCAAGCTTATTCTTACTCATTGAGATTCCATCTTCTGATACATCCATTCCTACCATGTCTACTTTTGTGACTTCAAAGAAACATTTAGATGGTTTCACAAATAGATTATTTTCACATAGTTTCCAAAGTACTCTTTGTACTCCTTTGTGATGTTTGCCCATGTCATTGTGCTTCCAAAATATTAATAAGTCATCAATATAAATAATGACAATATCATCTATATCAGCAAAGATCTCATTCATCATTTGCTGGAACATTGCAGGACTATTACACATGCTGAGGAACATTACTGTCAGTTCAAAGGCTCCAAGATGGCAGACAAAAGCTCCTTTGAATTGGTCACCTTCTTTAATGCAGACATTATTGTATCCCCATCTCAGATCCATTTTCATAAAGAGCTTAGCTCCTTTCAATTTGTCTATGATTTGCAAGATCAATTGAAGAGGGTAGTTATTCTTAACCATGCCTTCGTTGAGATATCTATAGTCCACAACCATACACTTTTTGCCATCTTTCTTTGTTATAAAGAATACAGGTGATGTCTGGGGAGATTTAGAAGGGTGAATATATACTTTCTTCAATGAGTAAATTTGTCTGTGTGCATATGTGCTATGTATTCTCTTTTCCTTTCTTCTATTCTATCACTATAGATGGTTTTCAATATTTTACATGATGTAGAGCATCTGTCCATTCATACATGCCCTAGGGTTCAATCAATAGAGTGATTGTGTTCCCTTAACCATGTATATCCAAGAATCAATGGGTTCCTTCCAAGATTGGTAACATCTGCAGTAACTCTTTCATGGTGTCCCTGATAGTCTATAATAAGGTTACAAGTATATGCAATGCCTCCAGCAGAGTTGATAGTTCCATCCACATTGTAGACAGGCACCACATTTTCAAGAGGGATGAGAGAAATGCAGCTTTTCTTTACCCATTCTGTATTAATAAATATTCAATTGGTGCCACTATTCAGTGGAGTGTTTACTGAGATGTTTGTCTTTTGAATTATATCAATTTTTATTTTTCTTAGAAGCAGAATTAAGTGTTACTTCCTAGTGACCATGCTCTTTCGAGATTGCTGCTTTGGTTATGTCATCTGATAGGCTATCAAATTGAGATGACAGAAATAAAGAAAAGGAACTATCTGTGTTGCTATCTATAATTACATGAGAATCAAGTGTGCTAAAACTATTATTACATGGTAAAGAAAAAGAAGTTGTACTAGCACTATCTAGGCATTAAGTATATAAAGAAACTGAGGTAAAAGAAATATTTTTCATCTGGGATAAGGATACCTTACCCAATAAGACCCTCATTGATCTTTTCCTGACATCACTTCCAGATCATGAAAATAGGCCCTAGTGGCCTCTAAGTCCATATCTTGTACTGCCTTCTGCCAGAAAGGTTCAGGGGGCTTTAAGGATGGGTTATTTGATGACATGGTTGCCTCCATAGTGTGGACCTTTTTTTCAAATTTTGAGCAGTGTTTATGGTGCCTCCCATGTGAGAACCCACATTCTTGACACCTTGTAGATGTCACCTTACAGTCACATGCTTGGTGACCATCCTTGCTGCAATTAAAGCACCAAATAGCATTGATGTTCTCTTGTGGGTTGGTTCCTGCCATGTAAGTTCCTTTCCACTCCCCTCCTCCATAATTAGATGGTTGTTGCCATGCATGTTGCACAGCATTAATGTCCATGGTGTTCAGATCTTGCCTATGGGAGGAGGATTGGTTGAATCTAGTTTCAAAGGATTCAATTTAATCAGCATACTTCTAGATGGTGCTAATGTAGTCACCCAGAGTTGCATGTTGTTCATTTTGCATGAACATGTGTCATATGATGTCCTGTTGGACTCCTTGTTCAAGAAGTATAATCTCCATAGTAGGGTCACATCCTGCCTGATTGTATAAGGCTAGCCACTGTGTTAGGAAGACCTGTGTCCTCTTGTTTTTGCCTTGCTTTTTGTTTGGCAGGTGTCGTGTGGCTATGTCCTTTTCATTCCCAATTTGAAAACAATCTGACAATGTTTTCTTGAGCATGAGGCTCAATGGGAACATGGCTGAAGGTAGTCAGTACTTTTTAATTTCATTTTGGGCCCATGCACCCACTCCATTTTTATCTTTGTCCTCTGATTCTACTCCTATTTGAGAGAGTACTGCTAGCATTCAATTTTTAGTGGAGGTAAATAGCTCCTTGTTGGCTTCCTGAAAAACCTATTGACAAGGACAAATCCTATACAGGAAATGCACTAAGTCACCACTAAATACTAAGACTTGAAAGGGGGGGACTATTGATGGTCAGAAATCAACCAGAACAGACTAAGGAGTCTGGCTGGTACTCACATTGTTATATACTACAAAACATGTGTCTACCATGAGGCCTGTTTAGGGCCAGTGCTTACTGATACAATTATGTAGCAAAAGACTATTTACTATATATGTACTAATGACTCACACATTCGTGAGAATGGTAATCTAGAACTATGCAATGAGGCTACCATGCCTTTAGCATGCACTAGCTATAAGGTATGACATCATATGGATCTAGACTTGGTCACATGACTAGATAAGGTCAAGATTGAGTGTCTAATTGATAAGATAAGATAGATGTGTGCTTAGATAAGATAAGATCTTCGAGCACTAAAGCTAGAGTTGCAAACAAGGATTGTAACATTACCCTCTAACTATGGTTGAGATTCCAGATCAACAAGAACAATTGCAAGGATAAAATCCAGGAACAGAGTTCAAAAGTCAACAGATCCAGAGGTAAAGTTAATGACAGGGGTATTAAAAAGACTCTGAAACAAGGCTTGAGACATATTAAGTCATTGAGGAGCACTAGGATTTTTCTTGTAAAATAAAGCAATAGCATCTTTGCTGTGTTTGGCAATAGAAGATGCAGCTTCCCAGATACAATCTGATTTGTCTTAACCTTTCCAATGAATCAAGTATTGGAAACTGTTACAAACTCATTTATAGCAAGGCCTACAAGTTCCTTATCTTATCTTATCAGATTGCGAGTTATCTGATCTTATCAGGATGGTGCTTATCTCTTTCTCTTAGTGCCCTCTTATCAAGTTATTTTTTGCTTCATGATCACATGACTAGAGCTAGACCTTTGTTATGTGACCTTCTAGACTCATGACATTATTGTATGACTGATCATGATGTCATTGCTTACTGATGAGACTACCCTCACAGTGCCATGCTTATACCACATGTCATTACAGGGCAGGCTTAGTTACTTGGTCCATGCATGTTACCTTGTAGTATAAATACAAGCCTGTATTGTAGCCAAGACTCCTCAGTCTTGTATTTTTTTCTTCTATTGCACTTTACTTCTGCCTTGGGATTCTGTTTCCTTGTCCATCGAGCCAAGTCAATACCACCATACTCCATGCAGTAGCCACCAACAACACACTGTTAGTTAGCACCAATATAGCTCTCCTTGTCGATGCATGTGTTTCATTCATCACTACCTCATCACTCACCTCCTTGCTCCTCCCTAGCTCCTCCTTGGTTATTTGGTGTTGTTTGCCAGATAGCCCCTGAGTACCATTCATCCTCAGTGCTTAACAGAAACCATGGCCAATAGGGCAAGAATCCACAATATAATCTATTTTGAATTCTTTGTGACCTTCATCATCAATGGAGATAAGTCCAGGCCATACAATAGGCTGGCCATCAAAATGTTATGAGCAGTAATTGATTTAGGGAATAGTAATTCCACAGAATTCATATACACATTGATGATCTGATAAGGTCCAATCCACTTCTTGGTTAACTTTCGAGAGGGTCTATTTGCAATAGCCAAATGTTCAGATGATAGAAGTATGAGATCACTGATTTTGTAAGCAGGAGTATCAGATCAAAATTCATCTGCCTGCAAAGACATTTTTGCACATGTAGATTCAAGATTAGATTGTGCAGTTTTGAGATTGGCTTTCATATCCATTATGAATGCTTCTGCAGCAGGCGATTTCACTATTTTTGGTTCAATGCCCATATGAGGAGTAAACATTTTCGTAAGCTGGAATGGAGTAAATCCAGTAGATGATGATTTAGGTTGCAAATAGACAATAAAAACTTGAAGTTGGAACTTCAGTTTCATGTCATGTGTAAGCACATGTGACCAGCAATCTGATCAACACCACATTGCAGGATTGCCCAGATTCAGTCAAACAATGGACAACTCAGAGGAAGTGCAAGATGATGTTCAAGAACAATGCTGCCACCACCTTGCTGCCCTCATTGCAATCATTTTGTTACAGATAGCATACTACTATAGTCTCCTTTTTCTCACCCCCATGGCTTCCATCTCCTATCATACATTGATGTTGTAGAATAAAATCATTCATCTGCTATGCTATGCTGGCACTGCTGCTTACATAACATGTTGTACCTTGTCTGCTATCATGAATAACATTTACTGCATTGTCATGTCTCACCCACAAGTTGCACTCAGCCATTCACAGCTTCCTATTGGTTCTTACTGTGGATTACCTACTCATTCCACCCTATTCCATAGCATTCTATGGCACCACTTTTATTAACCAATCACCATTGTTCTGATTATTCTCCCTCTACTTATAAATAACTCAATATCACTCTTAGTATTCTTTAATCTTGATTCCCTTGAGTATCTTCCTAGATATGTCTTGGTAAATATACCTTTGCTCTTTCAACCCTCTGTGTGATCTCGTCCTGCACTAGAAAGGACACTTCAACCTCTGAGCTTTATCCAGCTTCATAGGTTATCTTTGTCACTCTCAAGAATCTTGTCTTCAATCCCTCAACCCTCAAAGAAACTCATTGTCTTGATCCCTTTGACTCTCAAGACTCCCTCAGTCTCCTTAGCCCTCAGTCATCTTGATCTCTTGTCCCTCAAGACCTCTTGTTCTTGTTTTTCATTTCAAGACTTTCTTCTCAAGGCTACACCTGTTCCTACCCAGATCAAGTGCAACATTTACAGCTTGAATTTCATCTGCACTTAACAGTTTCCAGCCACTAGGTTGTCCAGTTGCAGGGTCAGCTGGTCTGGGCTCGTTGCCATCCAGATATCCTTTTAGGCCTTGTGCTACAAGTGAAACTTTGAGTGTTACAAATCTATCCTTGCAACCTAGCTTTAGCACTCATTATCTTATCTTATCTAAGCGCGCGCCAATCTTATCTAATCAATCAAGCGCTCAATCTATATCTTATCTTGTCACATAACTTGTTCTAGACCATTATGATGTCACACCTCAAGGCTAGTGCATGTTAAAAGCATGGTTGTTATAAACCATTCATAGCAAGACCTACAAGATCGTTATCTTATCTTATCAATGGCACTTATCTTTTATCTTCAGCACTCATCTTATCACAAGTTATCTTAGATTCATGATCATGTGATACAGGCTAGACCTTATCACATGACCTTCTAGACTCATGACATCATTGTATAACTGATCATGATGTCATTGCTGACTGTAGAGAGTACCCTCACAATACCATGCTTGTAACACATGGTTACTACAGGGAAGGCTTAGTTACTTGGTCTGTGCACTGTATCTCATAGTATAAATACAAGCCTGTATCATAGCCAAGACTCTCCAGTCTTGTATTGTTTCTTTTATTGCACTTCTACCTTTGCCTTGGGACTCCATTCCCTTGTCTATCTAGTCAAGTCAATATCACTGTATTCGTGCAATCATTGCCAACAACACACAGTCAGAGAGCACTGATATAGCCCTCCTCATCAACGCATGTGTTTCATTCATCACTATCTCATCACTCACCCTCTTCACTCCTCTATAAGCTCCTCATTGGTTGTTTGGTTGTTTACTAGACAGCCCCTAAGTATCTCTCAATCTTCAGTGCTTTACAATGATAGCCTCATTGTATAGTTCTAGATCACTGTTCTCATGAGCATGTAAGTCATTAGTATATATATAGTAGATAGTTTCATGATACATCATAACATTAGCAAGCACCAGCCCTAAAGCCACCTCATTGTAACCTCATGTACATTAGTATATAACAATGCCAGTATCAGCCAGACACCGGTTGATTTCCAGCCTAACATCTCCCTTGCTTTCTTGAGTCCTGCTATTGTAAAGGTGACCTAGTGCCATTTCTGTATAGATTTGATTGTTGCCAACATCAAGTCACCTCTTTTATAGAGGCCATTGTTTTCCTGAAACATCCAGCTTTAGGACCTCAAGTACTCTGTCTCCAGCTCTCAAGTTTGACATTTTTGTCCTTAATGAGATATAGAATGCAAGCTGTTTTTGTAGTCTGATTTTAGAGTTAAGCACCAGGGCTCATTACCTATAGACAAGAGTAAGTCTCAGTAGACTGTGGTTAGAGACAACTAATATTACCTGTAGACAAAAGTAAGTCTACAGTAGAGTAAGTATGGGTGACAATAATATGTAGTAGGTGTCTTACCTCAGTAGACTGTGGTTAGAGTCAACTGAGGCATAGTACAGTAATGAGCAAGTAAAAGTACTAGCTTATGTAAGCTACCTAATACGGATGTGAGCATACAAACTCCAAAAAGTATGTACATGCACTTATGTAATATTAGCACTGTAGATACTACTCTTTGTAGAATAACTATATATTCATTCAACAAACCCTCTAATCTTTGTTGTTCACCAGCAAGGTTTTCAGTTGCCTAAGGCAACACTAGTTTCATAAGGGGAGTACTAAAGATGCTCCTGAGCACTAGAGGGTGATTGTAGTGTATGATTACTACAGAGGAGCCTTTGAGATGAGTTGAAAGAGAACAGTGGTTTGTGTTATGCCACTGAGAGGTTAATGATTGGTATGTCAATCAGGTTTGCTTGCTGATGCACTGGCAAGTAGACGAGAGATTCAAATGATGTGGCTGAATCAAAGCCTAAAAGTGAATCAGACAACCAGGTTTTATCTGGTCACTGCTCATGGGAACTTATCCTTATCCTTATCTTTATCCTTTAATATTTATAGAGTGGTGATGTCAAATTCAAGCTCCGAGTTCTTGTCTATCACATGTTGGTACGAGCCTTCAGCACAAAAATGCATCGGCCGACCACATGCCCGAGTTCATGAGTAAGCGCTACTACCGACGCATGACGCATTGGTCGATCCACATATATATACGGTCGGATGCAGCTTTTCTCTCAGTACCCGGTTAACATCATGTCTTCGAACAATTATGCGACAACCGGTTCGTTGAACTATTTCCTTCCCCCCGCTGACGGATCCCGACCGTACAACAAGATCAATTCCAACACTAGCGGCGAACCCCGTCAAAACTGGAGCAACGATTCCCATACCGTCCATATCGAGAACGTCCGCGGGTCGGAGCACCAATACAAACTCGACGAAGTCGGATTCCAGTTTGGAAGGCAGAGTTCGACGCACACTCGCTTCCTGGACGACAAAGAGATCGAGGCAGAGTATTACCCGGAATGCGTGGATCTCCTCAAGAAGATCACCGGGGCGAGCAGCGCCGTTATCTTTGACCACAGTGCGTCTCTGTCTCTCTCTCTCTCTGCAATATTCATATTGCTGTCATACGGGGTTTCCGCTGACTACCATGGACGCCCCTAGCGATCCGCCGACGCCGACCTGACGAGACGGTGGACAGCCCGGACAGACGGCACCCAGTCTCTCTCGTGCACGTAGACCAGACGACGGCTTCGTCTATTGCCCGCGTCCATCGCCACCTTCCCGCCAGAGACGCACCAGCCCTGCTCAAGCGGCGTTTCCAGATCATCAACCTCTGGCGTCCCATCTCACACGTCGCCCTCGATTGGCCCCTCGCCCTCTGCGACTTCCGCAGCGTTGACGTGAAGAAGGACATGGTGCCCGTTGCGCTCGTTTATCCTGACAGAGAAGGAGAAACGTATGGCGTCAAGTTCAACGAGGCACACCAGTGGAAGTACATGAGAGGGATGGAGCCGGATGAATACGTTCTGATTAAATGGTATGCCGTTCCATCGAAGAGAAAAAAAAGGCTGTGACGAAGTGTGTGTGTTCTAGCTTCGATTCCGTGCAAGACGGGAGTGTGTCTATCCTCAGTCCACATACTGCGTTCGAAGATCCGAACAGCCCTGAAGGAGCACCTCTTAGAGAATCTATTGAGACGAGGGCGCTGGTTTTTTATGACTACTAGTACATCTATCGGAATAGATTCGAATTTCCCAACTATCACAATTTACCTGGATTCAAGACATTGAAATGCCAGAAAAGAATTGACAAGACATATTCCCGTTAGTACTGTGGGATGAGAACAGCGACAAAAGATAACAGCAAGTAGGAGCGCGAATCCAGTAATTTGTAGACGAACTCGGGGACTGTACAATTAGAGTCATTCTCTCCTGACGATCCACCAGTAAGGGAGAGTTATCTTAACACCCACAGAATCAAACATGTGAAGTTTTAGTTGCTCATAAAACTAGATGTAATTTTTTTTTGTGCAAACGTCCCCATCGAACTTGTGTCCAGTCCCAACGCGCGCACGAGGAAGACAGGGAGACAGAGACAGAGCGAAAGCGACGTACCAAGCTCACCGCCTTGTTAACCAAAAATCCTTATATACAGCGTAGCTCACCCAGGAACCACGTAATTCGTATCCCATGGTTTCCTTCCGGA
>JBBPMR010000629.1:487-16860 GCA_038090415.1 Rossbeevera mucosa | reverse complement strand
TCGCTGGAAAGCAACCAGCTCCCCACTGCTGCATATACGGTCGTTTGCCGTGATCGAATTGGTGGTATCGGATTTATTCGGTACAGATTCCCTTTTCGTGTAAATAAGAATAAAGTTGCTGGGACCATTAGAATCCATGATAGTGCACTACACGCGGATTGGCAGGACGAGAGGCTGTCATGGAACTTAGACCCGATATCGAGCTAAGTGGAATCGCGATTTCTTCCATAAGATTCGCAGGCTTACAGACCTAAATCTGTGCCGTAGCCAGGCATTCCGGTTCCTCCAACTCTCTCGACTCTCACGTAGTAGAATTTTTTTTTTTAGGTATACCCATTTGGTGGTTGGTCTCTTCGTGAGTATCACCCAAGTGAAGTATTCATTGTTGGTCTCTTCGTGAGTATCACCGAATAAAGGAAGCAAAACTGGATTTCGACGGGGACTTAGTAGAATTTATCTGTAGCAACTTCGGTACAGAATCAGAGCAATATATTCCCCTCAAACCGACTTGGACACTAGTCAAATCCTTTGAACCAGTACCCCTAGCAAACGTAACAGATCTCAATCAGTGGCCTTATTGGCTCCGAGAAACTTTTAGAAAATCACTGATCGGACAAGGACCCTCGGTCACTCAGACATACGAAACACACGGTTACGAAGCAGTAGCCGAATTCATCATACAAGCTCCCACAACCCCCCCACAAGAACAAATAGATCTCGATGGCCTCGATGGAAGAACTGCTGCAGTTAATTCAGCAGCTCAACGCCAAAGTAAACGACGTCGTGGCGGAGAACCACACATTAAAGGACCGACTCGGAAGAGCCGAAGACTCTGCCGACACCACGAGGACCTGAGCCGAGGAGGCCTTCCAGGACGTCGCTAGTGGAGTGGTAGCAACCACTATAAATAAAAAAGTAACAATCGTCCCAGACCCAGGAAACTTCAATGGAGCGTACGGGCAATTTGAGGAGTGGTGGACCAAAATGGAGGTCTACCTCAAAATGAACAAGGAGGCTTATCCGAAGGATGAGCATTGGACATATGCAGTCTTGGTATGCATAGGGTCCACAAAGGAGAAAGATGAGAATGGAGCAGGGGCGTGGGCTTGCAATGAGCTCAAAAAGACAAAACACGAGGGCTACACTTGGCCCACCATTAGCGAAATCAAAGCCCACTTACGGCAATGATTCACCATGGGAAATGAAAAGGACTTGGCGATTCGATGCCTCATGTCCATGAAACAAGGGTACAAGGAACGTACCCAAACCTTCCTGACCAGGTGGATCGCTAACTATGATCAAGCAATGTGTGGAGACGCCATGGGGATAGCGCTCCTCAAACAACAGGTAAAGGCAGAGGTAATGAAGCCGATCTTCCTCGACAAGGCTCGGCAGAAAACCGTCCCCACCTACGTCGCAGTGATTCAGCAATACGCTGAGTCAATAGAATCATTCGAGACACGAATGAAGATACCCACGCCCTGGAGCACAAAAAGAGAAAGAGATACGGACACCATGGATATTGATGGTGTCACAATGGAGTCCGGCAAAAGCCCTGCTGGATGTTATAACTGTGGGAAAAAGGGTCACCAAGTAAGGGAGTGTCGCTCCCTGAAAAAGAATCAATGTGATAAATGCAAATTTGTCAATGGCGGGCACCATGCCAAATGTGCCAAAAGGATTAATGCCATGGAGACAACCACAGAAACAAACAAAGGAAAGGAACAGGAGGAGGATCTCGATGCTAAGATAGCTTGGATCGTAAAAGCCGCAATGGACTCGGGAAAAGAGTAAAGGTGAATTCACTGGGCAGTAGTTCACCTACGAAAACAAAAAATAGTAGATTAGGATTAGATAGTTCTTTTGCTTCCAATTTGAGAGCTCGACACCAAAATAGTGCTAGCTCGTTTCATTCTTCTGTTTCTCTTTCTGATTTTGTAGTTGTAGATGAAACACCGAAAATACGTAGCATTATGATAGAAGAAAAAGAAAAAAATAAAGAACCCTTATACGATATGCAACAGTTAGCTAGGATGGCGGTAGATAGCACTTACGTACCGGACAATTTCGTAGATTGGAACACTTTAGAAGATTCGCGTTGTGGTAGCCCATCCGAATCAATAACCGACACGGCGTTCTCAGAAGAGCATGACCACCGGGAAGTGGTGCTTAATTCCGTGTGTACTGAGGAAAGCGAGGATTCTAGCCCAGAGGATCACCGAGTCAGGACTATCAACCCTGACAAAGAACTCGCACTAAAAATAGAAATAAAACAAAAAGACAAAAAGAGAGAAGCGTTTGCCCTCTTGGACAGTGGAGCCAATGGCACATTCATGGACCTGAAATGGGCCAATCAAAATAAAATCCAGCTCAGGAGAAAGAGCCGAGAAATTCTCGTCTACAATGTAGATGGATCAAAAAATGCTGCAGGCAGTATTCGCTATGAAGCAGATGTCACGGTCAGATACAAAAACCACATGAAAAGGATGGTGGTAGACGTGACAAAGTTAGGAAAGAATCAGATGATTCTCGGACACAACTGGTTGGTCCATCACAACCCCATGATCAATTGGGAATGCAGCAAGGTTACACTCAACTGATGCCCTAAAGAATGCCAAGTACTACAGGCACATTGGAACCACGAATCAGAAAATGGATACCTCATTCAGAAAATCATGAAACCAGACGAGATAGATCTGGCGGAAAAACCCCTAGAGCCTGAGGAGGCTTTTAAGTTGGTACCTGAATGGTGCCACGATTATCTAGATGTCTTCTCAAAGAAGGCTAGTGAAAGAATGCCAGAGTGCAAACCTTGGGATCACGCAATCGATCTTAAACCTGACTTCGTACCAAAGAAGGGTCAGATCATTCCCACCTCTGTACAGGAACAAGAGGAAGTCTTGGCATTCATAGATGATCAATTGAGCAAGGGATACATTCGTCCCTCGAAGTCACCACAAACTTCGCTGGTGTTCTTTATCCTCAAGAAAGATGGGAAAAAGAGGATGGTAATGGACTACCGATACCTTAACGAGGGAACGATCAAGAACAATTATCCCTTGCCTCTAATTTTCCAGCTTATAGATAAGCTAAAAGGGGCTAAACTATTTACGAAAATGGATCTGAGATGGGGGTACAATAACATCAGGATCAAGGAGGATGACGAGTGGAAAGGGGCGTTCGTTTGCCACAGGGGTGCATTCGAACCTTTAGTAATGTTCTTTGGGCAGTGCAATTCTCCTGCCACGTTTCAACAGATGATGAATGAGATCTTCGCCGACATGCCTGAGGTCGTTATCGTATACATCGATGATCTCATGATCTTTACCAAATCTGGAGACGTATGGGAACACAGAAAAATAGTTCGGAAAGTGCTGGCACGCCTAAGAAAACATGATTTATTTGTAAAGCCAGAGAAGTGCTTCTTTGAACAAACTTCCGTGGAGATGTTAGGAATGATTGTATCCCCTGATGGCATATCAATGGACATAAAGAAAGTCCAGGGCGTTACAGAGTGGCAGCCCCCAGTCAATGTGAAAGGAGTCCGAAGTTTCTTAGGGCTGGCCAACTATTATAGGAGATTTATTAAAGAATACAGTTCGATGGCAGCACCACTGCATGAGCTGACAAAAAAGGATCAACCCTGGACTTGGGGAAAAAGTCAACAGGATGCCTTTGACCAAATCAAGGACGCTTTCATTTCGGCACCAGTACTGGCATATCCGGATGATGAATCAGAATATCGCATAGAGTGTGATGCCTCGGACTTTGCGGTGGGCGGAGTGTTATCTACCTTGAAGGATGGGAAATGGCATCCGGTCGCATTCATGTCACATAAAATGACCGCTGAGCAATGCAACTATCCCATAGCAGATAAAGAAATGCTAGCCATTATTACATCTTTGGAGTCCTGGAGACATTATTTGGAAGGTGCAAGGCATCAATTCGAGATCTGGACAGATCACAAAAATCTCCAGTATTTTATGAAGTCCCAAGATCTCTTGCATAGACAAGCACGATGGGCATTGTATTTATCACATTTCGATTACCGGCTAATCAACAAACCCGGTACCTCAATGGAAAAAGCCAATGCACTATCCCGAAAGGCCGAACTAGCTATCGGTATCGAAACAGATAATAAAAACATGGTCATGATTCCATCACAACGGATCAATAGGGTTGATACACTGAGGAGTACGAAGAGAACTTCGGAAACTTTAGAAGTTCCCTTATATGATAAAATCACAGAAGCACACTCGGGTGTGGATAAACCCGATGGATCTTCCCTCCAAGATGGGTTGTGGCATTACGCCAACAAAGTATGGGTACCACCGACACTACGGACCCAAGTCATCACTCAATTCCACGACCATCTTCTCGCTGGCCATAAAGGTGTGGAAAAGACCTCGGAGCTGATCAAGCATTCATATGATTGGCCAAACCTGAGGAACGACATTAGGGAATATGTCAGTCGTTGTGATCTGTGTGCTCACATGAAGCCGAGCAACATGATGCCTAGCGGGAAAGGAATGCCGTTAGAAGTTCCAGCTGGACCCTGGAAGGAAGTTAGTGCCGATTTTGTCACTGGACTACCCAAAAGCAATGGGTTTGACACGATCTTAGTCATGGTGGATCGCTTCTCGAAAGAAGCCATGTTTATCCCAACAACCAAAGAAATCACGGCCTTGGGAACGGCCCGGTTGTATGTGGATTACATTTGGAAACATCATGGACTACCAGATTCGATTGTATTGGATCGAGGACCACAGTTCGCTTCATTTGTAATGGAGAATTTATGTTGGATGTTGAACATCCAAAGGAAGATGTCAACGGCTTATCATCCGCAAACCAATGGTCAGACCGAGAGGGTGAACAGAGAGCTACAACAGTATCTTAGGCTCTACACCCTAGCAAAACAAGATAAATGGGCAGAACTCCTAGCTATCGCCCAGTTCACATACAACAACACCCAGTCCTCAGCAACGGGTTTCTCGCCATTCCAAGTGAACAAAACCTTCGAACCTAGACTCGGTTTTGAAGTCGTAACGTCCAAAGCTCCGTCAGCCGTGAACTTAGTATCTCAAATGAGATCAAACCAGGAAAGTGCTAGCAGCATCTTAGAAAAAACACGTGAGAGGATCAAGGAACAAATTGATCGACATCATTCGGAATCACCCCCCTACAAGATAGGTGATCAAGTGTGGCTCTCCTCCGAACATCTCTCCATGGGCTGGTCTAGAACTTGTCCAAAGCTGAATGATCGATGGATAGGACCTTATAGAATAATGGCCATTAAAAATAAAAATGCTGTAACCTTGACATTGCCACAGGGCAGCCGTGCTTATAACACAGTAAACGTTTCAAGGGTCAAACCCTACCGAGAACCTCTTGCAGAACAACCCATCATCCGCCCAGGTCCAGTGGTGATCGATGATGAGGGAACCGCAGAATTCGAAGTGGATTATATCGTAGATCGACGGAAGCGTGGACGAGGATTCCAGTACTTGGTGCACTGGAAAGGTTATTCAGTGGACGACAGGACCTGGGAGCCTGGTAGTAATCTGACTCGTGCACAGGAGGCACTCAACACCTTCGACATGAATCATTCGAAATCGATTCAGGTCATCTATGACTCTGGTGAATCGGAAGTCGAGTCAATCTTTTCTCCAGAGTGCACTGAGGCTTGGCCTAGTGACTCTGAGGATCTGGAATCTCCTCCCTAGCAGGGGGGTAATGTTACAAACGCTAGTCATCACTCTATCTTTTTACTTTAGCACCGTACGCGCCTATTTCTTTTTTTTCATTTTGTACAAGTCCAGAGCACCCTAAATGTAGTACAAGCGCTCTGTCCTTCATCTTATCTTATCGCATTGCTTTACATAATATAATGTCACTATGACATCATGATCTAGACTTACACGCAGCATTAGCAAGGCAGTACTTCTCTTCCATTCTACACTGCCTTGCCTCACTTTAGCATCATGGTATGCATAGCCTTGCCTCATTGTAGTAGCATGTAGTATAGCCTTCGTCCTCCTGGACACAGCATGTATTGTAGTATATATACTTGAATGCAGCAATGGAACAAGCCAGTCTTGTTCTCGTTGGATACCCTTTGCCAACACCTATTCTTTCCTAAGTTGAGTTCGAGTGTAGTGCCTAGACTTCGTCAAAGGTTGCCTTCACCTAGCAGAGCACCTCCATGGCCAATGGCTGAACCAGCCCTGAACCAACACTGTCCCAAGAACTGTGAAGCACTTGAGATAGGGATAGGATTACCAAGGCAAGGCTAATACAGTTATGTCAAGAGCCAAGAGAACTGAACTGGGGTTCAGTCTCATAGGCAGTCTATTATTTATACTAATACAAGATGTGCATAGACCATGGAATCTAGCCTACCTTAAACTACATGTGTAAGCCATGAGGTACAAAGGCTATGTAACATGCATGATGCACGAGGTGCAAGGCCGTGGTGTGATGCAATAGATAAGACAGAGATGAAAGACATGAGAATAACATGAGGCAGGGCCTAGACCATGATGTTAGAGATAAGGGCATGTGTTAACCACAAGGCAGAGTCTAGATTGGTCTAGTCTATGATGTTATAGATAAGGAATTACATAAAGATAAGGGACCTAGATGTGAGGTGAAGTGCATGATAATACAAAGGAGTAGCAAGGGTCTGGTCTGTTGTGAATGATGGGTGGGAGCAATTGAGATACCCTAATAAGAGCATTGTTATGACTGGCCCAGGTAATGTCAGTAGTAGACTCAATGGGTACTAGGGCTAAGGGTTGGGAATCCTAAGGTAGACACCTGAGGACTATTATGACTGTTACACTTGGTCCAGGTAGGAATGAGTGTAGCCTCAAGAAGAAGGTCTTGGAACGAAGGATGAAGGCAAGGAAGTCCTGAGCATCAAGGGATCAAGACAATTGAGGGCCAAGGGGTCGAGAGGAGTCTTGAGGATCACAGGGATCAAAACAACAGAGTTCTTCGAGGGTTGAGGGATTGAAGACAAGGGTCAGAGAGTGACAAGACAACCTGGTAAAGCTTTAGATGAAAGCTTAGAGGTTGAAGCGTCCTTTCAAGTGCAGGACGAGGTCACATAGAGAGTTCAAGGAACAAGGGATATATTCCAAGACGTATCTAGGAGGATACTCGAGGAGGGTAAGGTTAAAGAAAAAGCAAAGGCGAAATGGAGTCACTTATAACTGGAAAAAGGAACAATAATGTTGGCAACACCAAAATAAATAAGGCTTTAGTCACCTCAAAGACAAGACTTAAGACAAAGGGAGACTGTTTGGGTGGGAAATCAACCAGAACAGACTAAGGAGTCTGGCTGGACTGGCATTGTATATATACTAAGTTACATGAGGCTACAATGAGGCTGGTTTAGGGCCAGTGCTTACTGATGCTATGACATACTGTGTGACTATCTACTATATATGTACTAATGACTCACACACTTGTGAGTACTGTGGTCTAGAGCTATGCAATGAGGCTACCATGCTTGTAGCATGCACTAGCCATGAGATGTGACATCATAATGGTCTAGACTGTGTCATGTGATGAGATAAGATATAGACTGAGCGCTTGATTGATTAGATAAGATTGGCATGCACTAAGATAAGATAATGAGCACTTAAAGCTAGGTTGCAAGACGAGGTTTATAACAAATAAGAACAACAATGATTGGTCAATAAAAGTGGTGCCATAGAACACTATGGAATGTGATGGAAGGTGTATGTAATCTGCAGTAAGGAATGAAAAGAAGCTGTGGATGACTAAGTGTACATGGAAGCGGTGGTAGAGAAATGGACATAGAGGGTGAAAGAAGGGAAGAAAGAGAGAAAAAAGGATAGGGGTCCCTATGAATCATAACATTACTCCCTTAGTAGACGAAAAGTCACTGACATTTCTACATCCTTGGAGACCCAGTCATGTTGCTGATGGCAACATCATCATATTCAAAGGGTTCATCATCACCAAGATTCCAGGCTCTAGTATGCTTGCTTTTCCACCCTTGGTTTTCTTTGGTGATGTGATCCCACCAGCAGAACTCTTCAGGAACTAGGGAAGGGACTCAAGAGGAGGGGTGGTGGTAGGACTGCTGGGAGGAGGAGGCTGAGGAGGTAGCTCTGGAGC
Organism: Rossbeevera mucosa; assembly: GCA_038090415.1. Lineage (NCBI taxonomy): Eukaryota > Fungi > Basidiomycota > Agaricomycetes > Boletales > Boletaceae > Rossbeevera > Rossbeevera mucosa. The sequence goes on along the minus strand of JBBPMR010000629.1, from coordinate 8,712 downwards.
AATGAGTGTGTCGACAAGAGTGGGGAGGAGGGATAGGGAGAGGTCAGGTAGTAGGGCAATGAAATTGCAGGTGGCCAGGGGCAGAGATAAGGCAAATGTGACAGTGGTAGTCTTTGCAATCAACCCTCTTGTGGCCTCAGTGATGACACACATAACATGTAGATGGATAGTCAGGGTAGTGGCGAGAAAGAACTACTTTGTTGCCATCTAAGAATGCCTGTCATTCAGCCTGGTTGAACTCTGCCTCAACTTGAGTGAGTACTAGTTCCTCTTCAGGGTCCAAAGGGGATGAGTTGGCTGATAGAGTGGTAGGAACATCTGGGGGGTTGTCATGAAGGTCAGAGTCAGGGATAAGGGCATCTGCAAGCCAGTCAAGGAGGGGACACTGAGGTTGACGAAGGATGGTATTGGCATAAAGGAGGGCGTCGACTATACCCAACTGGTCCATCAAGGGGAGGAGGGCAAGGGCTTGAGTTTTTGCAACTTACTTGAGGATGGAGACAAAGAGGTGGACAAGGGAGTCCTCAGACCTTAGGAAGGGGTGAGGGAGGTGATCTACGGCAATAGAAAGGTGAAGGGTTTGCATAAATGCCTGTCTGGCAAGGTGAAAAGGAGAGTCAGTGTTGATGAGGAGTTTTAGGATGGAAGCCAAGCGAGAGTCACAAAGCTGGGAGTCAATGAGGTTGATGTCTTCTTCCTTGGAGAAGGAGAGGAGGCTGCAGGTGAAAGAAAGGTCTACAGGGGAGCTGGGGGAAGAACCAAAAGTAGGGGAGTTTATAGTATCGAAGAGATTTGTTTAGCAATGGGTGGGTGGTTTGTTGCTGGAGGAAAAGACAGAGGAATGGGCTTTCTTGTAAGCATTCAAGACTGTTTTGGCATGTTTGAGTTCCTTGGCAGGTACCCAGGAGTCTTCTTCAGTTGAGTAGCCCTTCCATCAGATCAAGAAGTGGCGCTTCTGTGGCAGCCCCTTGTATTGTACAATCTTCTCAATCTCGTACTCTTCTTTGTCTTCTACTAGGTCTGGAGGGGGAGAAGGGAAGTTGGGACCATAGACGAGGTTTTCATGATAGGGAGATAGAAGGGAGGCCTGGAATATAGTATGAATATGCCAGGTTTTGGAGAGGCGGAGTTTGTAGGTGATCAGTGAGAAAACATCAGTTATTGTGAAGGGTCCATCTCACTTAGTTCCAAGTTTTGGGGATGTCAAGGAGTGTTGAAGGTTCTTGGCTTCCAGCCAGACTTTGTCTCCCTTTGAGAATTGTTTGAAGGTCTTGGTGGATTGAGCCTTTATCACTTGATGAGCCAATTCGTGGGCAGCTAGGGCTTCATCTTGAGCAGCGGAGAGTTTCTGGAGTCTTGCTTCGACTGCAGGGATGTTGGATTCAGAGATTACCAATGGGAAGGAGTGGGGTTCATAGCCCATCATGAGGTAGAATGGAGACTTCCCTGTGACAGAATGAGAGCGGTGGTTATGGGCAAATTCAGTGTGGGAGACGTGTTCTGCCCATTCGGTGTGGTTGTCATGGCAGTAAATGTGGAGGAATGTTTCTACCTCTTGGTTAACTCTTTCGGTTTCACCATCGGTTTGATGATGGTAAGTGGTGGACAAGGAGAGGGTGTATCTGATGAGCTTTGCAAGTTCTTTGGCAAAGGCTGAGGTGAACTGAGGGCCTCAATCTGAAATGATTTTATCATAGAGTCTGAACTGAGTGTAGACCTTATGAAAGAAAAGATTGGCTATCCCTTCCACAGTGACAGTTTTCATAGTAGGGCAAAGAATCACCCCCTTAGTAAGACCATGGTCGACCACAACCAATAGAGAATCGAAGCCATTGGAAAGAGGAAGGTCTGCGATCAGATCACAGAAGACCTGTTGAAAGAGACAAGAGCAGGAGGAGGTGATGGAGTTGACTGGAGGGGCAGTGGGATGTGTGTTGACCTTGTTTTGCTGGCAGGTGTTGTAGACGTTAGTCGTCACTAGTTACTTTTTCACTTTAGCACCTATAGCGCCTATTTCTTTTCTTACATTTTGTACAAGTCCAGAGCGCCCTAACTATAGTACAAGCGCTCAGTCCTTTCTGTTATCTTATCTCACAGCATTATGTAATATGAGGTCACTATGACATCATGATCTAGATTAACACCTGTTTGCAGCAAGGCATGCTTCTCTTCCATTCCACATAGCCTTGCTTCACTTTTGCATCATGGTAAGCATAGCCTTGCCTCATTGTAGTAGCATGTAGTATAGCCTTCGTCCTCCTGGACACAGCATGTATTGTAGTATATATACTTGAATGCAGCAACGGAACAAGCCAGTCTTGTTCTCATTGGATACCCTTTGCCAACACCTTTCCTCCCTAAGTTGAGTTCGAGTGCAGCACCTGGACTTTCTGTCAAAGGTTGCCTTCATTAGAACAAGACTAGTGTTACGATCCATTGTTTCTTTTCTCTTTTCTCTTCTTTTCGGTTCTCGCTCCAGACTACCAAGTCCTATGCTCGAACCTCTCCTGGACTACCCTTTCCTTTTCCCTTCACTCTCTGCTATTCTCCTGCACTCTCTGTGGTTCCCCGTTGCCTCCCTCCTCTCCAGGGACTCCCCTTGTGCCCCTCTCCATTTCCCTTTGCCCTTCTTTGTTCCCCTTTGCCCTAGTGGCCTAGACTCTTACTCATCCGCAGTCTTCCTGACTCATCCATAACTGTGGATTACTCATCTCATTATTCATGCTTACTCATTCCTCTTATTCATGATGACTCACTGGCTTCGTCATCTGCTTACTATTGCTTCATCATCCGCAGTCTTTATGACTCATTCCATACTGCAGATTACTCATTCCCCTTTGCCCTGCTTAGTGTACCATTACTCATCCGCAGTCTTCATGACTCATTCTTACTGTGGCTGACACATACCCTTCAGTCATGTTTCATGATCTTCCATTCTCTTAGTATATAAACCCTAGATACCCATCCTGTAACACCAAGCTAGAGCTACTCGATTCTCCCTTGAATCCATTTGCTCCTAAGCCAATCCTCTGTCCCTCTGAGCATGTGCTCTTCAACCCAAGTCCTTCGTCGTCCTTAGGTCTTCTCCTTCGGACTCCTCAGCCAAGTCTTCGTGTTTTGCTTCATGGTGAAGCCCACTAAGCACCCCCAGTTCTTAGTTGTTCTTAGGTCTTCCCCTTCGGACTCCCTCATCCCTCGTCCCTCATCATCCCAGGTGTCTACCTTGAGACTCTTAACCCTTAGCTCTAGTACCCATCAAGTCTACGACCGACCCTATCCAGGCCAATCATAACAACTAGTTCTTTCTACCTGCTGTGTACACTCGGACCCCAGAGTCAAGGGGAATCCCTCGCACTACCAGAGGCTAAAAGGAAACCCTTGAGCAGGTTACCCTCACTGGAAAGCAACCAGCTCCCCACTGCTGCATATATGGTCGTTCGCCATAATCAAATTGGTGGTATTGGATTTATTCAGTACAGACTCCCTTTTCATGTAAATAAGAATAAAGTTGCTGGGACCATTAGGACCCGTGATAGTGCACTACACGCAGATCAGTAGGACGAGAGGCTACTGTGGAACTGAGACCCAATATCAAGCTCAGCAGAATAACAAGCTTCTTCCATAAGAATCATAGCCTTACAGAGCTAAATCTGTGCTGTAGTCAGGCATTCTGGTTCCATTCGACTGTCTTGACTTGCGTGTGGATATTTTTTTAGGTATATCCATTTGGTGATTGATCTCTTCGTGAGTATCACCCAAGTGAAGTGTTCATTGTTGGTCTCTACGTGAGTATCACCGAACAAAAGCAATACAAACTGGATTTCCAAGGGGATATAGTAGAATTTGTGTGTAGTAATTTTAGCACTGAACCAGAAAAATATATCCTTCCCAAAACAACTTGGTTACCAGTAGAACCAGAAAGAGTAGGACTCGAAAACATCTCAGACCTCGACTTCTGGCCTTATTGGCTATGAAAACAGTTCCTCGAATCCTTAATCGGAGAAGGTCCCCGGTCACTGAAGCACCAAACAAACACAGTTATGAAAGTCAAGTAACCTTTTTAGTAAACCAACCCCCCTGCAACCCCTTTATCAATGGCAACTTTAGCCGAACTTCTGCAGCTTGTGCAAGAGCTGAATGCCAAACTAAATGACATCGTGGTAGAGAATTGGACACTGAAGGACCAGCTCGAAAGAGCCAAAGATTGTGCCAATGCCACAAAGACCCAAGCCGAGGAGGCTTGCCAGGACGTCGCTAAAGGAACCATCTCGACCACGGTTAATAAAAAGGTCACCATCGTCCCTGACCTAGAAAACTTTAATGGGTCATATGGGCAATTTGAGGAATGGTGGACAAAGATGGAGGTCTACTTCAAAATGAATCGGGAGGCATACCCAAAAGATGAACACAGAACCTATGCTATATTGGTCTGAATCGAATCAACAAAGGAAAAAGATGAGAACAGAGCAGGAGCGTGGGCCTGTGATGAGTTGAAAAAGATGAAGAGTGAGGGCTACACATGGCCCACCATAGGTGAGATCAAAGCGCATCTTCAACAATGTTTCACCATGGGAAACGAGAAGGACTTAGCCGTGAGACGGTTAATGTCAATGAAATAAGGGTATAAGGAATGTACCCAAACCTTCTTGACCTGGTGGATCGCAAATTATGATCAAGCCATGTGTGGGGACACTATGGGGATTGCCTCCTCGAGCAACAAGTAAAGGCAGAAGTAATGAAGCCTATTTTCTTAGACAAAGCAAGGCAGAAAATGGTGCCTGCTTATATTACCATCATTCAGCAATACACTGAATCTATTAAGTCCTTCAAGACTCATATGAAAGTTCCCACCCCTTGGAGCTCAAAAAGGGAAAGGGACTCCAATGCCATGGACATAGATGGTATTGTCACAGAAGCTGGCAAAGGCCCAGCCGGTTGTTATAACTGTGGGAAAAAGGGTCACCAAGTAAGGGAGTGTCAATCTCCCAAGAAAAATCAATGTGACAAATGCAAGTTTGTCAATGGCAGGCACCATGCCAAGTGTGCCAAAAGGATTAATGCCACAGAGACAACCGCAGAAACAAACAAAGGAAAGGAGAAGGAAAAAGATCTCGATGCTCGGATAGCTCAGATCATAAAGACCACAATGGACTAGGGAAAAGATTAAAGGTAAATTCACTGGGCAGTAGCTTACCTAAAAATACAAAAAATAGTAGGTTAGGAGTAGATAGTTTTTTTGCTTCTGATTTGAGGACTTGACGCCAAGATAGTGCTAGTCCATTTTCTTCATCCATTTCTCTTTCTGATTTTGTAGTTGTAGATGAAACACTGATAATATGTAGCATTATGATAGAAGAAAAACAAAAAAATAAAGAACCCATTTACAATATGCGAGTTAGCTAGAATGGCTGTAGATAGCAATTATGTACTGGACAATTTTGTAGATTGGAATACTTTAGAAGATTCGCGATGTGGTAGCCTACCTGAATCATCTGACATGGCATTCTCAGGAGAGTGTGGCCACCAGAATGTGGTACTTAATTTCGTGATAACCAAAGAAAACGAGGATCCTAGCCCAGAGGATCGCCGAGTCAGGACTATCAACCCTGATAAGGAACTCACTCTAAAAATCGAAATTAAACAAAAAGACAAAAAGAGAGAAGTGATTGCCCTCTTGGACAGCAGAGCCAATGGCACATTCATGGACCTGAAATGGGCCAACAAAAATGACATCCAGCTCAGGAGAAAGAGCCGAGACATTCTCGTTTACAATGTGGATGGATCGAAAAATGCTGCAGGCAGTGTTCATTATGAAGCAGATGTCACTGTCAGATACAAAAACCACATGGAAAGGATGGTGGTAGACGTGACAAATTTGGGCAAGAACCAGATGATCCTGGGACACAACTGGTTGGTCCATCACAATCCCATGATCAATTGGGAACATGATAAGGTTCAGTTGAACCGATGCCCTACAGAGTGCCGAGTACTACAGGCACATTGGAACAATGAAGAAGAAAATGGATACTTAATCCAGAAAATTATGAAACCAGATGAGATAGATCTGGTGGAAAAACCCCTAGAGCCCGAGGAAGCTTTTAAGTTGGTGCCTGACTGGTGCCACAATTATCTTGATGTCTTCTCGAAGAAGGCTAGCAAAAGAATGCCAGAATGTAAACTATGGGATCACGCAATAGATCTTAAACCCAACTTCGTGCCAAAGAAGGGTAGGATCATTCCCACCTCAGTTCAGGAACAAGAGGAGGTCTTAGCATTTGTGGATGAACAATTAAGCAAGGGATATATTCGTCCCTCAAAGTCCCCACAAACTTCACTGGTGTTCTTTATCCCCAAGAAAGATGGAAAAAAACAGATGGTAATGGATTATCGTTATCTTAATGAGGGAACTGTCAAAAACAACTATCCCTTGCCATTAATTTCTCAGCTTATAGATAAGCTAAAAGGGGCTAAATTATTTACAAAGATGGATCTAACATGGGGCTACAACAACGTCCAGATCAAGAAAGGAGATGAGTGGAAGGAAGCGTTCGTTTGCCACAGGGGTGCATTCAAACCACTAGTAATGTTCTTTGGGCAGTGCAATTTGCCTGCCACATTTCAACAGATGATGAATGAGATCTTCGCCGATATGCCCGATGTAGTCATAGTATACGTCAACGATCTCATGATCTTTATAAAAACAGGAGATGTATGGGAGCATAGAAAAATCGTTCAGGAAGTGCTGGCATGCCTAAGAAAACATGATTTATTCGTAAAAGCCAGAAAAGTGCTGCTTCGAACAAACTTCAGTAGAAATGCTGGGCATGATTGTTTTGACGAAAGGAATATCTATGGACATGAAGAAAGTCCAGGGCATTACAAAGTGGCAGCCCCCAGTTAATGTAAAAGGAGTCAGGAGCTTCTTAGGGCTGGCCAACTATTACTGAAGATTTATTAAAGAATATAGTTCGATGGCAGCACCACTGCATGAGCTGACTAAAAAGGATCAACCCTGGGCTTGGGGTAAAAGTCAACAGGACACTTTCAACCAGATCAAAGGCGCTTTCATATTGGCACTGGTACTGGCATACCTGGATGACAAATCGGAGTATTGCTTGGAATGTGATGCATCCGACTTTGCTGTAGGAGGTGTGTTATCTACCTTGAATGATGGAAAATGGCAGTAGTGTTCATGTTACACAAAATGACTGCTGAACAATGTAACTATCCCATAGCAGATAAGGAGATGCTAGCCATCATCACTTCTTTGGAGTCCTGCAGACATTACTTGGAAGGTGCTAGACACTAGTTTGAGATCTGGATGGATCATAAAAACCTCCAGTATTTCATGAAGTCTCAAGATCTTTCGCATAGACAAGCGAGATGGGCATTTTATTTAACCAGATTCGACTACCGGTTAATCAATAAACCCGGTGCCTCAATGGAGAAGGCCAATGCACTCTCTAGAAGAGCAGAGTTAGCAGTTGGCATCGAGGGTGATAATCACGACATGGTCATGATCCCACCACAAAGGATCAATAGGGTGGACATGCGAGGTAGTATGAAGAGTACTTCGGAATCTTCAAATGACCCCTTATTTGATAAAATAATGCAAGCACACTCGGGTGTGGATAAACCCAATGGATCTCTCCTCCATAATGGATTGTGGCATTATGCCAACAGAGTATGGATACCACAGTTACTAAGGACCCAAATTATCACTCAATTCCATGACCATCTTCTTGCCGGTCATAAAGGTGTGGAAAAGACCTCGGAGCTGATCAAGCATTCATACGATTGGCCCAATCTAAGGAATGACGTTACGGAATATATATGTCATTGTGATCTGTGTGCTTGCATGAAGCTGAGTAACACTATGCCTAGCGGTAAAGGAATGCTGTTGGAAGTTCCAGCTGGACCCTGGAAAGAAGTTAGTGCAGATTTCGTCACAGGGTTACCCAAGAGCAATGGGTTTGATGCGATCTTAGTCATGGTGGACCACTTCTCAAAAGAAGCGATGTTTATTCCTACAACCAAGGAGATAATGGCCTTGGAAATGGCCCAGTTGTATGTGGATTATGTCTGGAAACACCATGGACTTCCCGATTCGATTGTATCGGATCGTGGACCTCAGTTCGCTTCATTTGTAATGGAGGACTTGTGTAGGATGTTGAACATCCAGAGAAAAATGTCAATGGCTTATCATCCGCAAACTGATGGTCAGA
>JBBPMR010000628.1:0-16876 GCA_038090415.1 Rossbeevera mucosa | reverse complement strand
ATGATTCATGTCAAAAGTGTTGAGTGCCTCCTGTGCACGAGTGAGGTTATGAGCAGGCTCCCAAGTTCTGTCGTCTTCTGAGTATCCTTTCCAGTGCATCAAGTACTGGAAGCCGCGTCCACGCTTTCATCGATCTACGATATAATCCACTTCGAACTCTGAGGTACCCTCATCATCGATCACCACTGGACCTGGGTGAACGATGGGTTGACCTTCAAGAGGTTCTAGGTAGGGTTTAACCCTTGAAACATTTACCGTGTTATATGCATGGCTGCCTGCTGGCAATGCTAAGGTTACAGCATTTTTATTTTTAATGGCCGTTATTCCATAAGATCCAATCCATCGATCATTTAATTTGGGGCAAGTTCTAGACAAGCCCATGGAGAGGTGTTCGGAAGAGAGCCACACTTGATCACCTATCTTGTAGGGAGGCACTTCTGAACGATGACGATCAATTTGCTCTTTGATCCTCTCTCTTGTTTTCATTAAGGTGTTTCTAGCGCTTTCCTGATTGGATCTCATTTGAGATACCAAGTCCACGGCTGAAGGGGCTTTGGTCGATACAACCTCAAAACCAAGTCTAGGTTCAAAGATTTTGTTCACTTGGAATAGCGAAAATCCTGTAGCTGAGGACTGAGTATTGTTATATGTGAACTGGGCGATAGTTAAAAGTTCTGCCCATTTATCTTGTTTTTCTAGGGTGTAGAGCCTAAGGTATTGCTGGAGCTCTCTGTTCACCCTCTCGGTCTGACCATCGGTTTGCGGATGATAAGCCATTGACATCTTTCTCTGGATGTCTAACATCCGACATAGATCCTCCATTACGAATGAAGCAAATTGTGGTTCTCGATCCGATACAATCGAATCCGGTAGTCCATGGTGTTTCCAGACATAATCCACATACAAAGGGGCCGTTCCCAAGGCCGTTATTTCTTTGGTTGTAGGGATAAACATAGCTTCTTTCGAGAAGCGATCTACCATGACTAAGATTGCGTTAAACCCATTACTTTTGGGTAATTCAGTGACGAAATCGGCGCTAACTTCTTTCCAGGATCCAGCTGGAACTTCTAACGGCATTCCTTTACCGCTAGGCATTGTGTTGCTTGGCTTCATGCGAGTGCACAGATCACAATAACGCACATATTCTCCTACGTCATTCCTCAAATTTGGCCAATCATATGAACACTTGATCAGCTCTGAGGTCTTTTCCACTCCTTTATGACCAGCGAGAAGATGGTCGTGGAATTGTGTGATAACTTGGGTCCTTAATGATTGTGGTACCCATACTTTGTTGGCGTAATGCCACAACCCATTATGGAGGGAAGATCCATCGGGTTTATCCACACCCGAATGTGCTTTAGTGATTTTATCTAATAAGGAGACTTCTAAAGTTTCCAAAGTTCTCTTTGTACTCCTCAGTGTATCAATCCTATTGATTCTTTGTGGTGGAATCATGACCATGTTTTTGTTATCGGTTTCGATGCTGATTGTTACAAACCTCGTTCTTTCACCTAGCTTTTAAAGCGCCCTCGTTATCTTATCTTATCTAAGCGCGCGTCTATCTTATCTCGCATCTTAGCGCCCAATCATATCTTATCGTGTCACATGACTCGAGTCTAGACCAGTATGACATCATACCTCATGATTAGTGCATGGTAGCCTCATGTAGTAGTTCTAGACTCTCGTTCTCACAGTCGTGTGAACACTTAGTACATACATAGTAGCTTATCTCACGGTACGTCATCGCTTACTGAGCACCTGCCCTAAAGTACGCCTCATGGCCGCCACATGTAAAGTAGTATATATACAATGCCAGTCCAGCCAGACTCCTTAGTCTGTTCTGGTTGATTTCCGACCTAAAGCAGAGTCCCTTCATTGTCTTAGTATTATTGGTGGTGACCTAGTGCCTTAACTGTATAGTTTTGGTCGTTGCCAACACGAAGCTGATGGTACTATTTGGATTATATCTTGAGAATAACTAAATGGATTCACATAAATCTTTTTCTGGCTAATAAATCTAAATATAGAGAACATTTCATTTGCTAGGTGCATTGAGATCCATGAAGAAATGAGCATGCTAGAGTCAAAAGTCATGCAAAAAACCACAATATCAAAAGCCAAGCTGCAGCAACACTATTCTAGACTCTAGAGACCAGCATTCTAGATCCATAGATAAGTCACATAGTCTGTGAAACATTTTCAAGCATACTTAGTGTTGCAGCTACATAGCAACCACTAGGGAGACTTGGAGCTGGTTGCTGCTTAGTCTGCATCAGCAAAATGGCATTTAACTTGGTAGATCTGTACAGACCCTATAGCAAGGTACTCACTAATATAGGTCTGTACAGACACCCTAAAAAAGGTTTTCTATAAACTTGTTCTCAAAATTTCACACAACAATCTTTAGGTTCAATTATGCCCTTTTGTATAGTTTTTGAAGCCCTAGATACTAATTTACACACGGGAGAAGCAAAACACTTTCAACAGTGTGAAGGTCTGTTCACTGATGTGAGCCATGGGCCCACACTAACCTAGCACTAACCAAGCACAACCAAGCACACTGATCAGATACATTATAATCAAGAAAAAGAAAAAGGCACACTGCTAATCAGATACTACAGTATGTATGTCTTGAATGCCAATTGATGGTCTCAAAATGCAGACAGAAGACCAATGCATTGTATTTATCAAACTTGAAGAAATCTGTACCATCAATACATACTGTGCTTCTTGATTGTGCATTTAATGCCAACACTTCGACAATGTAATTCATCATCACATAGGAAGAACAAAAAGAATTACTAAATTGAACACAAAGATTATTTAGAGCAAGATCAAGTAGACACTGCCAGTGGCCAATAAGTACTTTAAGGTGAAAAATGAGTGACATGCATCTATCAGCTGTGGAACCTGTACATGATTTTATGCCATGACTTAATCCAGGGCACAATCTGAAGCACGAAGAACAGACATAACACCATTTCCAACAGAAAACACCAGAGATCGTAACATTTCATCAGGATCACTCATGGTTACATCACATACAATGGAATCAGATACATTTGCCATAGAATGCCGTCGACGCACTGAAGATCAATCAGCATCACAATTCACGATTGCAAATGAGCAAGTAGTTGCCCAACATTTACCTATCCAGTCAAGGCCAGCTAACCTGTCGATGTCAGCATCTGAACCAACACTTGCAGAAAAACCAGACAAACATCCATACTAAACCACATCCCCTGGACAGCTCAGAATCCAACAATAGCAAATAAGCAATCGTGTGTGCAACGCTCATGAATTAACGTAGATGCGAGATCCAGCAAAGATGCCTATGCGAGGTCATCAATAAAAATTATCCAAACTCGTCGAAAAGCAACTCACCTTCAACTGAGTCCATATCTTATCAAATATTCTCCACGTGTCACCGATCACGTACCTAATCCCAACTGGCTGATATAGATGGGTGTGGCCTAGTGGAGCAATACAGTTAAATTTTATAAATTTTACTTTGAAATGTGGTTCACAGGTACTGTTAAGGTAGTTCAGCTCGAATGTTCTAACATTCACGATGCGTCAAATCATTTCCCAAGTTTAATTTTTGGGGAAGCACACCGTAACGGCGCGCTCTCGGAAGTCGACGGTCGTAACTCGACCCGGCCTCCAATTCGATAATGATTAATGAGGGAGAGACAGCGAAGACGTCAAGTTTATCTTCGGAGTCAGCTTTTCCCACAACGCTGTCCGCGAAGTCAACAAAATCGGCTCTCGTAGTATTACACTCCTAGATGGAAGCGAGTTAATGCGACACGCAGCAACGGTCGACGAATTCTGGAGAACCAGCTTCTGATTTTGCGGATCTTTGATACAGTCGCTCGCTTAGGACCTCAGGTTGCGCACCCTCCCATAAACGGGGCATCAGGCTCTGTAAATAGATCTGTGGTTGTATCCTTCTGTGCAAACACCGCGTTACTGACAGAGATTGATCTGCGAGACGCAAGAATTGAAAAGAACAAATTTCACGACGACGGCGAAGTACATGGAAGTACTTCTAACCTCGGCGGAATTTAAACCTTGCGGGAATCCTCAAAATGCATGTTCTGTGGAATCCTTGCCTATCGCAGACGTGCTCGATGAGCCTGCTGAAACTGTCTGGATGATGGAATCGACGTAGTTGGCGCCCGACCACTTCTGGTGAGTCAGTACATCGCAACCGATCTCCTTCTCTTTACGCTGGACGAGGTCGACGTAAGCGAGCATTCCCTCCGTCTTGTAGCGTTCCGCCAGCTCGGCTGTGAAGCACGTCAGGAGAGCACGACGACGAGTTGCGACGTAGCATACCAGTAGTAACTGCATTGCTGTGCACGCCCGCGAGCGAAATCAATTGCAGGACGAATCTGTAGAACCCAACATCGGAGATGCGAAACTGGACCGAGAAAACGGAACTCACCCCTCCTTTCCGAGCTCCCAAATGAAGTTTTTCAGATCGTCTTTCGTGAAACCCCCGTCCAGCCAATTGAAACTCGGGCTAAGGTTATATACCATCCATTTCTTCTGACCAGTTCTTTCCCTAATTTCCCTGGCAAATGAACGCGCCAGTTCCAGATCTGGAGTCGAAGTTTCCAGCCAAAGAAGGTCAGCATAAGGTGCGTACTTGAGAGTGCGAGCGACGGCAGGAGCGATACCAGCTTGGAGGCGATGGTAGCCTTCCGGGGTGCGTGGAACTGATTTGATTGTATGTAAGCACCTTACCTTAAGATTAAAGCGTTAGATGAAACACGCACGGTCCCAATCCCAGAAGATGTCCGTCCCAAGTATTTCCTTGGCTACTCTCCGTGACTCCGAATTCGACTTGCCAGTAACACGGGATTTATAATGCTCGAAAAGCGAATCTGGCGAGGATATAGAAGAGGAGGTCTGAAGGGCAATTTTAACAGCTGACAAGCGATATTTTAGTCGAGTGATAAGCAAGTGGCGATAGATTTACCCTCGTCAAAGGTGATCAATGGATGGGTAGCATCCCACTCCTTCTCTATTCGCGCAGCATCAGCCGTATTCACGGCATTTGCGAGTGCCTCAGCGAGAGGTTGACCGGGAGTAGTTGTGCCAAGGATGAATCTGTTGGCAGAGAGATTAATTGATCACTGATTAGCCTGGGATAAAAAAAATGATAATGTACGGGTGATCTGCGGGGTCCACGCTAGAGCTGAGAAGTTTGCCACTTTCTGCATCTGTCCTTGCAATTACCACCATCGGACATTCCAACATATCTAGTGCGAAGCGAGTGGCTATGAGGCGGGAGACGTGTGTAGAGGGGGGTACGAGAACTTTTCCGGCAAGATGACCACACTTTTTCCCGCCGTGAAGTTGGTCTTCAAGATGAATTGCAGACGCACCAGACTCTGCAAACAATTTGGCCAATTTCATGACCGCAGAGGGGCCCCCATGACTAGTGAACAGTGAGTATTTACTGGAAAGATAGATAAAGGAAAAGAAAGGCACCCCGTATCAGCATCTGCGATGATAGGACGGAGGTAATCAGTATAGGGCATATTTGCCCGTTCTTCTGGGGAAGTGGACATGCGAGCATCATAATGCTTTCTGTCATGAAGCTGCTGGGCGCGGAATATACGCTGGACCTGATTCGGGACTGTGGTGTACGGGTAGTCGCTAGGTCGTGTGAACGAAAGGGGCAGGGGAAGAGCAGGGGTACGTACCCAAAGTCTGGACCGACTTCGTTGCTGCCGGTGGTGAGAAGAGAAGAAGCAGCCCATCCGGATATGTAGACGACCTCCTGGTGGCCCGCCATCTGTGTCATCTGGACAGGGTCGATGGCACCCATGGTGTGGACGGGGAGACCATCGGCGGTTACGCGTTCGAATATGGTGAAGAGTTTATCTGCGAGGAGGGAGGCAGGCAAGGGAAGGACGGGTGCGGAGCCCTGCTTGAGCGCGACATCACGGGGAGTGTAGGGACGGGAGATGTTGGCGAAGCGTGAGCGGGAGAAGTAGGCAGCAAGCCGTGCGACACGGGCATCGAACTCGGCGGACTCGGCAGCAGGGTCGGGCTGGCCGAGGTGCAAGGACGGGCGTACGGAGGAGGAGAGACTGCGACGACTGACCAATGCCGATGGGAGGTGGCGGAACATGATGAACCTAGACTGAGGTTAGGGTTACGTCCGCACTCTTCGCACTACATAAATACCTCCTCCTCTCTTCACCTCCCCCCACCTCCATGGCCTCCCTCCGCACCTCCCGAGTTACCCTCACCCACGCCGTCCTCACCGTCATACACCCCTCCATCGCACACAACGCCCCCTTTCCTTTCCCCGTACAACTCCCCTCAGAGCTTCACCTCCTGATCCGCACCCACCTTCGCGTCCATATCGCTCGCGCACTCCTCGATTCCCTTCACGCTTCTCTCTCCTCCGCCCTCTCCGCCCTTTGCGATGACTGCAAATCCTACTACGCACACGTCTTCGGTCCACACGTCGTCGACTGGCCCGTCATACACGCTGGCAGAGGATGTCGCTGCACCTCCTTGGCTTTCCCTCCAGCCCGCTCGTTTTTGAAAACAAACAATGCAGACAACGTCCTTTGTTCAGATCAGGATCTCCCCCAGCGCCTTCCTGTCGGAGATAGGGAACCGCCCGCCTACTTCCTCACCCATGTCCAAAAGACCCTGGCCACCTATGCTTCCATGGATCCCTCGTTCCCTTACGCGGATGAACCGATTGCTAGCGGCACAGATCTTGACGCGCTCCTTTCCCGTATCCTTTCCACTTTTGGCTGGAATGCCATACCATCCTTGTCACACAGGAACTGGGAATTCGATAGTCGTGTTTCGATTGTCCCTTTACCACAATCAGACCACTCGGAACCAGTTGAAACCCCGCTACTCTCCCTCGAAAACCTCAAGCTCCATCTTGACCTTGCCGTTCATGACGAGATCCTCGCTCGCTCAGCTCTGCATCCCACCAACGTCACTTACTTCCCACCCTTGCCTCCCCCTACAACCACAGGCTTGTCGTTTACTCTTCTTTACCCCCCGAGTCCTGACCCATCTTTTTTCACAGCTCCATGTTATTCTCTCAACCCTATTTCCACAAGAATAGCATCCGCTCTCGTCTTGCTCGCTGTCACTTCCCCCCTGGTTGCCGTGTATGCTCTACACGTCCCTGCACGCGCATAGCTGCAGGGAATTCTGAGGCGTGCTATCGACTGTTTGTTTTCGGCTACCACTGCATCCTGTACATTCTCGACCACGTTTCATTCTACATAGCATACCACGCACGCACCATATTCGAAGCATAAATGTACGTTACATACCACCTCAAGTATTGCATGTCTCAGCTTGCAATTCGTCTTATCCGTTGCACACGCATTGAACTTTGTGCAGGATATCTGACTATAGTAATTTCAAACGGAACCAGAGAATTATTCTTGTACGACTTTCTGATTGATATGAGCAGCTACAGTACAAGTACCGCGTACCTCGGCGTCGAGTTATGCCTGTTTCATCTTATCGAACTCACGTGGGGGACACACGTTGGTCCGCGGGTCGCTACAATCGGTCCAGCAAATAAAACCAAACAGTAATTCCATCCTCCAATTTACTGTTTCCTGCTTGTAAACTTTTTTTTTCTTATCATCCAACCGAGCTTCGACACGCGCTAGCACGCTCTTTTAACGCAACACTTCCGGCAATGGCAAACGGTGGGTTGGTTTCTTGTGTCTTTTGAGTCCGATAGTTTCCGTGATGAGCAAAATGCATTCGATTAGTCTTCTAGACTCCTACATGGTTACAACATACCCATTTTCCTGACCCTTTGTTTATTCTCTTTACTCGCTTCTGACGCTGACTACCTGTTTTTAGCAGGATGTCCCATTTCGTATCATGTGAAAGATACTGTCTCCATCGTTCCTCACGAATCACTTCGAATCCTCTTAGAGTCACACGAATGTTACCATGGACGGTCCGTTCTTTCGCCATTCATCAATTCCACGGTAATACAATACAAAAATCATGGAGGCAGTGTGATTTAATGAGGTGACATTTCCACGCGATGCTTGACATCAGTTACATTACAAGAGTGGTCAATCGATGTTGCTGGTTTGCGGCGTGTCAATGGATCTCATCCGAGTACTGTACGGTTGGAAAGCGATCGCGTATTCGAGCTGAACGGCTGTGAGATACAACGGCTACAGCGACAGTCAGAATCCGGTCACAAATGAGACCCTTTGATAAGCACTTACTTTAGGAATCGTCTCTTTCGACGATGGACCCGTATTCGTTCGACATCGACACAGCCAGGGAACTCCGTCTGCGAAGGCACATACAAGATGTTCTTTTACCTTACGCACGCGCTCATATTACGTCGGACCATGTTGCATTTACCCAGACGCTTGTCGAGGAAGTAAGTCTTGGACTAGTCTTTCGCCTTGCCGACCACGGATAGACCAACGTCATCTAGCTTCTCCTTCAAGCGCTCGAATATATCCCCATGGCGGATGCAACATCATTTCTCCTTCCTACAGATCCATTCGAGGTCCTCAGGGGTTCCTTGCACTCCCTTGACCTCACTCCTCCCGAAGAAAAATGGGCCATACCATCGGAGTACATTACCTACCTCAAGACTTTCTTCCTTCCTCCTTCCCACACGGCGGATCTTCGGACCGAAGGATGCTGGCATGAGGACGACGACGACCACTGTGCGTTTCTTTCGCGCATGTACGCATATATTGACCGAGATCTCGTGTATGCACTCGCCTCAGACGTGAGATTATCGCTAATGTGCAGACCTACGTCGCCCCCCGTCCTCTCAAAGTCTGCAATGCGCGATACTCCAAGGCTGGGGAGCACAAGTTCTCGAGCATCTGTCCCTCGCACACGGTCCGCGTTAACACCATTTCTCGACTTCCGCCGTGTTTCAGTGCAAGATATAGAAGACTTACCCACGCCTCCGATAGACCATGTCTTGTGAGTTCTACCTATCTTCGCTGACGTTTCATTTATATTAATGATGGTTGGACCGCATATATGCAGGGACCTCCGGTTTAAGGTCGATTCTGATACCACCGCAGCAATACGACCATTCCTTCGGTCGGTTTTGGGTCCCAAGAGAGAAAAGTCTGATGATTGTCCACATGTTTCTGAAATTTTGAGTCATGATTCACCTCCGCGGTGCCCTCCTAGACTGGATTCTCCGCCATTATTTAGCCGAATCGCACGAGGAAGCTATACGTACAGGGGCGTCAGGAAGGTTGCGGAAAAGGGTGCCAATAATCCAATGCGCATTCCTGACTTGGCCCCTATGTTCCAGCAGGCATCGCCTGAATTAATGTCGAGTGAAGATGGTGACATCAATGCTCACCATCATATGCAAGTCGTAGACGGGTGGAGTGAGTTCAAATCGCCTCGGTGAATCTAACCCGAAGACTGACATTGATCGCGTGCTCCAGCGACATTGGTGTTTTCCTCGCCCTCGCCACACTCTCCACATTCCTCGGACGGGAGCGAGGTCGAAGGATTGTGGGATATATCCCCGCCTGGAACACCAGCAACGTCACTCATGGCTGCTAAAATGGGTGCGTTGCTTTTGTTAGCTTCCTCTCCGTACGGGCGCCGAAAACTGATTCCACACCTCAGACGAAGTCGAGATTCCTCGCGTACGGAAATTTGGACACAAAAATACATCGGTTGATGCAAGCATAAACCACCCCGGCACAGCTGGCCTGTTGACAAACAGGTTGGCTCCCTTCTGGGGTTCTTTGTTCGCGTCAACAAATTTTTGATATGGTCTCCCTAACCCCATTCTCAAGCCCAGGCTTCTTTATCACGTCTTTCATCTCCGCTGCTGTTCCAATCACCCAGGCTGCCAAACCAATCACATCTCAGCTGGAAGGCGAAGAGCTTGGCATGCACTCTCCTCGCCCCCTCTTGCCTGGCCAGTATACACCAGATCCACTAATTATGCAGACTCCGTCCGTACTCGTAGAACAAGCCAAGAAAAAAAAATCGGCTCGGTCTACTGACGGTACCGGGTACATTGAGGAACAGCGGTTTGATGATGCGGTTGCGAGCATTTACGCCTCTACCCCGCAGGATCCTCTTTCCTATATCAGAGAAGAAAAACTAGACGACAAGGAAATCATGCTGATGGATGGTAAGCTGAGAATAAACGTTTTCATTTGAACGGCGGCACTGCATTTTATGAACCTTCTGTTTCGGGGCTTATGCGGACTTCCTGCAATGACTATTAATGGCCCCTGATGCTGACTTGGAACGCAGTGCCAGACCTACCACCTCCAACAACACACCCCAAGGATCCCATCCTATTTCCCGAGGGAATGCAAGGGTTTATCTCTCCGAAAGGCGAACCTTGTTGTCTCGATGGTGCGGAGCGTGGAAGTAATGGCTGTGGCCCCATGGCGTTCTTGCGCCCAGTCAAAGGCATCAAACCCCTAGCACTCGACCTTTCATGGAGGTCCGTTTCCTTCCTCTTCTCCACCAGCATCCTTTCGTATTGTCTTTGATGTGTTGCATACTTCTTTTTAGACCGTTCAACTTCGGCAAATCAATCCCAACCGACGAGGAAGTGGCTAGAATCGTGGAACCAACCCAACCAGAGGGTGAATTATCACAATTTTGCGACGACAAGTATGGGAAAACGACTGGCGCCCTTCTTAACATCGCTGTCTCCTCGATAGCCGCCGAGGATGCGATGGCCCCACGTATTTGCGAGGAATTTGGGACAAGCCCCACGCCCAAGCGAGTGGAAGAAAGCGAGCACCTCGAGTACCTGCTCACGCAACGAGAGAGAGCAAGAGCATCCCATCCCAAGCACATGCTCGATGCACAAGTTGAAGCACAAGATGATATAGACATCGAGCGGGACGCACCACGGTCTATTGAAAAGGAAACTACTTTAACTCGGGATGGGAACGGTCAGAACTACGGACGCCGAGCCTCAAGAACCACATTTGATCATACAGGCTACCATTCTCAAGGTCTGACTGACCATGGTCATCCGCTCGATGACTCTGGAATAGAAATCATGGATGATCGCTTTGGACAGTTTTCAACAACCGAATTTGGAGTTCCGTCTCTCCTCTGGTACCCGCCGAAGGACGACCCGCTATGTACTGTGGATTTACCCGAGGCAAACAAGCGGAATATCGACAACCAACGCGAATATGTGCCACCCCAGGACATGGGCGACACCCAGCTAGCTGACCCTCAACCTGACCTCTTCGATGGCCAGTACGATTGGAGTGGATATCTTGAATTCCCTGAATCGCAGACACTGCCTTTCGAACCACTCTCATTTGCGTCACAGGGCCGACTAGTGGGAAGCTCCGACCATGTCACGAATTCGAAGGCGCAAGATGTACTTCCGTTAAGTCCGAGCGCGCGTCAGCTTCAGCGTACCGAGGATGACCTTACTCTATCAACCCAATGCGAAGTGACGAACCCGAAGGCGGCCAAGCGACGGAAACTGGACGACCTTGTCCCAGCATCGTCTTTGGGTTTGTTCTCTGCATTCGTCAGACTTCGCGGCCAAGTCACATCGAGTTGTACCTTGGAACGTTCCGAGAACCGAAATGACGCACCGACACCACATCGGACGCAAGACGTTCCTGATCAAATACTTCCACGGGCGACTCCCGATGACGTATTTGACCCACACACGGTTCGCCTTCCCGGGCACTGGATTCCTGCCGCAGCGGTCCATCGCTACCTCGCTTCTATGTCCCTGATTCAAAGACGTGCACTCGTTCGTGAGTTGCAGGGTCATCAGTGCCAAGTTTTTCTCGTCGAACGATACGATCTCGGTGGGATCGATATCATCATTGATCCGGACCATGGTGTGCTCTTCATGCCATTATTCGCACTACCAGCACATCTCGATTTTACGATCGACTTAATCTCTCGTGAATCGTGGCGTTACTCGAACCTGCTCGTCGTCTTCGAGGCATTCCCCATCGCCCAGAGCTACAAGACAGACCGTGCACGGGATGCCGGCATGGCCCCGTACGCTTATACTCCTCCGATATGTAACGGGGTCAAGAAGCTGAGGCGAAACCTGGGGATTGCGGAGGGCTGCGGTACTAAGAACCCGCAATGTGCGCTTACCTGGGCATTTGCAAACGACGTTGAAGAAGCTGCGAAATTTGTGAGGTGCTTCGGAGAGGAAGCATGCGCAATTTCAAGGGAACGTGGCCATGGGATGCTTTGGGATGAAAGAGCATGGTTGGAAGAAGAAGAACAAGAGGTGAGTCATTCATTCAGTTTTCTTTTCTTTTCTTTTCCCGATCGTATGATGTCCTCCCCCGTACACGTGCCACTGATATGGTTCTATCACAGGCAGAGGTTGAGCTTTCCAGGGTGCAAGGTATGAATGCGTTCGCCGCGTTCGTTATGCTATATGATAGGTCGCTCGAGGACATTTTTGACTCGTCTCCCGAGACTCGTCTGGCAGATTTTGGACCAGTGTTGGGACAAGAACGTGTGGTACGCCGGTTGCCGTCTCCTTTCCCTGTCGATCCTAGCGCCACGATTGATGTTCCTGCAGACGGTGTTGAATTCAATCATTGAGAGCAGAATGCAGAAAATCGTGCCTGACCTCGCGGACTCGGTTATCGACCCTGGATGCTAACGCGCTCAGACGTACGATGGACTAATAGACTTGTGACACGAGCTGATATTAATGTAATCCTTACTGACATAACATCACAGTTGTAACTAATGCGCCTCCTGCGACATGCTCTGCGGATGCAGTAGTCCAAGCAGTACCAAAGCCTGTCTGGACATCTACGGTGGTATGGCATACCTGCATGGGTTTGAGGCGTGTGTCCACGTTGCACTCGCGAATCCCGTTGGAGTACCTCCAGTTACCGAAGCACGAGAACGGAGACGGCACCGACGCACGTCCCCGGATATGACATGCAAAATACTCGACAAAGAATGATGTGTGGGCCGATCGTTCGAAAAACCCCTATGGCTCCTACGTCCTTCGAGCGTCCAAATACCCTCATAATTGCATGAATGGCCATATACTATCCCCACAGATTTAAAATGAACTAAGCAGAGAACGTCACAAAGGCAAGTATCCCGTGCATGAAATCGGATACCTTGCGTGATTTTGCGATCACTCTCTTGATCATCTGCGATAGCTTGAGGCGACTCAGGAGGCCATTCTTAACGGTAGGTACCACATCCACCACCGATCTCTCCTCATCGAGGTGTGTGCTCTCTCTCTCGAAGGGTTGGGGTTGTGTCTGTTGCTAGTCTCAGGACCTCGCTAAAAAGCGATCAAAGGGTACGGGATCGACTCACCAATATCTCCTTCAGCCTCTCTGCACTCCTTTGAGTGTCTCTCCTATCCACCGCCGCGCCACCTTCCAAGGGTAGTACCATCGGACGCTGAACAGAGTTCAGTATAGGTGCCTTCCCGCGTCAGATTTGCTCGAGCTCACCTCAAGGAGCGATGCACCTTCGTACTCCCTATCTATCACCAGACCTGAATCCAGGCTGGTTTGAGGCGATTCCCAGATGTAAACCTGGGAGTCGCTGCATGCGGTCGCCAAGATTCGGTCGTCGAACGAGAAAGCGATGCAATTAACTTCATCAGAGTGCACGAGGATGGCAATCTGCTCGAACGTCGTGGCGTTCCAAATCTTGACAGTGCAGTCACTGGAAGCAGTGGCCACGCAACTGCCACTGTGGGAAACGGAAAGGGAGTAGATGATGCTGTTGTGGGCGTGCACAGGCCCGCCGACGTTTTGGCCTGTGGAGGCATTCCACCGACGAAGCAGGCCATCGCCTGAGGCGGAGAAGACTTTGGAGTCGTCTCGTGACCATGCAACTGCCCAGATTGGCATTTCTTCTGAGTCTGCCTTGATTGGTCCGACGAGCAGCTGGCCTGACTCCCAGTCCCAGATGCGGAGACAACCATCCCCTGAACCCGTAAGTAACCTGTAGCCCTTGTTGGAGAACTTGACGCAGTTGATCTTCATGTCACCCGTTAGGTGGGCCTCGTCCCGCACGACTTGTCCGCTTCCAGTATGCCAAATGTTGACGTTGTGATCGAATGATCCACTAACCAAGTAGCGGCAGTCGCTTGAGATGTCAAGATATCTGACACTGCTTGTGTGCACCTTCCATGGTATGTCGACAAGCGTGAGGACGTCGACGTCCCAGACGTTGACGGATCTGTCGAGGCCACCGCTGGCGAGGCGCTTCCCATCTGGGAATATAGCGAGACAAAAGACTGGTCCGTTGCTGCATCCAAGAATAACTTCTGCTTCGTGGTCGAGGTTCCAGAGGCGAATGGAACCGTCGTTGGAGGCGCTGGCGACCTTATTCCCACATGGGAGGAAGACGACGGACCAGACAATCTGGCTATGCCCACAAAACATCCCGACAGGCCTTGGTCGCGGGAGGTGGTTGAGTGAGAGCGAAAGCATTACGCGCCAAAGCTAGGGGCGTAAGAGTAAAGAGTAGCGATTCAGTTGGCGTTCGGGGTACCCTCAGGGTCTCCCTTGGACAAACCCTAGGACGCACGCAGGTCCTGGTATCACGCATGCCGGACCAGGCAGGCGGACGGCAGGCGGTTATAGATCAATGACCTTTGGGATTCCAGACTTGTTTGAGTGATGATTACAAGGGCCGAAAAGGAAGGTGAATTGTCGGACCCCTAAGTGGGTCGACGCTGATAGCTCGTGGGAGCCATCCCCAGCGTTGTGGGCCTCAGTAGCTCTCTTTCGTCTTGGGTTCACAATGTCAGCCCACACGTGCACGGCATCCGGGTGAATGATATGCGAGGAGGCAGCGTGCTTGAAGCGTATTGCCTATACAAGGCTGGACCGAGGTCGGAGGGACGTCAATAATAGGCAAGCCCTGTCGCCTCGTCGCTCACACGCGCCAGCCGAGTCTTTCTCTCTTTCTCTCTCGTGCCCGTGAATCCATTCACTAACTGACGTCTGTTTCGTCTCGATTTTCGGCTCCTGCTGTACTAATAGGAGTCGCTGGGCCCGGATCACATTGACCCTTGGGTCAACGAACACAGCAAACTTCGAACTCATGGCCGGCCTGAGGTTCCAACATAACGCAAGAGATTAACCACCACGATGCACGCGGTCGGACCGATCGACATTGTTCCTGCGCACTCGGGGCTCGTACCGTAGCTACAGTGGTCTAACTCGATCATCCGAATTGGCAATTTCTCAGTCGCGCTAAAACATAACTTGGTGGGAAAAAGAACCAGAACGTAGGTTGCAAACGAGGTGCCAATGCGAAATCATATAATAATAGAAACAAAAAACTTCATCGTCATCCTCTGTGAGCCCATTGACCTACGAGTCTCCTCGGGGAAGACATGCTAAAAAAATCCCGTGTATCTACTAACCACAGCACAGCACAGGTACTACTAGTGGAAGAAGGCTCGATCCCGCCTGTGTGATCTATTTGTCCACCTCCTTTATGTTTGTTTATCATCACATACAGGGAGGTTATTCCTCGCCTAGGTCCCTGTGAACCATGAGATCGTCCTCCGTCCCGCTGCCAGTCCATTAAAAGGCCGTAGTAAGGAGTGAGAACGGGACTGCCTTTGAGCCACCCCACTGCGGAAGGCAATATACAGTAGCTCGGCTGCTGCAAACATGATCAAGATTCAAGTGTGGGCTCGGACGTGTCTGCGATAGGAAACCTGGTTCGCCGAGTAAACGATCTAATCAGCGGAAAGCGGATGACCGACGGGACGCCAGCGTCCAGGCTTCGCGATACTTTCATTCGGCATATGTATGATGTTAGTAAATAATCATGATACCACCGACTCGGATCCAGCGCTCAATGTTGATCTATTACTGTTCCAATGAGGGGTCAGCCAATAGCTTAGCAAGGACGAGGGGTGATCGCACCACAAAGCCTAGGCCTGATTCGCATCGCGAGAAGAATCTTGGAGTAAAATACTGCCGCATGGCTGGTAGTAGTAGCTCGGAAAGTCCATCGAATTGACCTGCAGGTATGCGACAAGATCGCCAGATAAGCTCCCCAATGACCAATACCCAGTTTCGGTCGATTTCAAGTCATCATGGGACGCGAATCCCTCTTTAGAGGAGGCAGGTGATAGCTCGACCTTCTAGAGGCCTAAACCAGGTGTGGTCGGGAGCGAATCCATACTCGCAAGGACTCTTATGAACTGAGAGTGTCCACTGATAGCTAATCGAGTCGGTGGCGGTGATATTACTGCGGGAACGGCAGACCACGCCATAATTCATACACGGTAGTTGTGGCAGAATGGACGTCGCTTACCAGACGTCGTTTGCGGAGGTGCTTCGAAGACGAGCTGCGTCCTGATTCTCTTTGCGTTGCTCCGAACTCTCCGAGGTCTACCGGCGGTACCTGTACTTGCGAAATGGTAGTAGTTAATACGTGGCGAAATGTCGGACGCACAGGAAAACGTACCGTGCAAAGAACACCGGTCGACCCACTTGTGAATTAGCGGTGACATTTCACCTATACAGAACAGGACATCCCCTTAAGTTACGGCCTAAGATGCATTCACCGAATCACCGTGTCGGGGGTTAAACCATACATACGGGTTCTGTGTGCCAAGGGAGGGGAGAGAGCGAGATCCCCTTGTAACCGCGCGTTGCGCCCATGCGATCGTCACCCATCCAATTAATCCCAGGTCTGGTCATATTATTGCCTCCGCAGAGCATGATGAACCCCCAAGCCATGTCAATCCTCGTGGGGTCCGACTTCCGGCCGTTCCACAGTGACATAGACGACGTCCTCCGTCAGAGCAGGTCCCCTAAAATGATGGGCAATGGCCATTCACGGAGTCTTACTAGCCGAAGCACTGACGTTGTTA
>JBBPMR010000627.1:0-16881 GCA_038090415.1 Rossbeevera mucosa | reverse complement strand
AAGGAGGGAAAGCAAGAGGGTGGAGTTTTTTATAACTTTCGAGGAGGGATTTCGCGTGCTGCAATTCCGACTCGGCAATCCACGAGTCTTCTTCGGCGAAGTACCCTTTCCATCGGATAAGGAACATGCAGTGAGACGGGGTTCCGTGATGGCGTAAGATCCGTTCTATTTCATATTCTTCTTCCCCTTCTATAAGTTCCAAGGGTGATGCAGGGAAGTTCTTCCCATGTACGGAGTTTTCATGGTAAGGAGTAAGAAGTGAGGCGTGAAACGTGTTGTGGATTTTCCACGTTTTGGGGAGGCGCAAAGTATAGGTGATTGGCGATAGAACTTTTGTGATGGTGAAGGGTCCCTCGCGTTTCGGGGCAAATTTGGCATGAGTCATTGTTCGCCGGAGGTTCCTGGCTTCGAGCCACACTTTATCTCCAAGGGTGAAAGGGGTAAATCGATGGTTGGAACGGGATGTCATGACTTGTCTGGCGAGTTCATGGGAGGCGAGGGCTTCATCTCGAGCTGCCACAAGGTTTTTGAGGCGTGTTTCGACAGCAGGGATATTGGTATCAGGAACGACAGCCGGAAGGGCACGGGGTTTAAAGCCGAGGATCAAGGAAAAGGGGGATTTATTGGTGACAGAGTGAGGATGGTGATTGTGAGCGAACTCGGCATGAGAGATCAATTCGGACCATGAGGTAGGGTTGCTGCTACAGAAGATGCGGAGATAAGTTTCCACTTCTTGGTTGACTCGTTTAGTTTCTCCATCGGATTGGGGGTGATATGCGGTAGATAGGGAAAGGTCATATCCAAGGAGTCGCCCTAACTCTTGAGCGAAGGTAGAGGCAAATTGGGAACTGCGATCAGAGATGATCTTGTCATAGAGACTGAAGCATGTGTAGACTTTGTGGAAGAAGAGGGTGGCTACTCCTTCGGTGGTGATGGTCTTTTTGGTAGGGCAGAGAATTACCCCCTTACTAAGTCCGTGGTCGACCATGACCAAGAAAGAATCAAATCCGGAGGAAGTGGGGAGGTCGG
Organism: Rossbeevera mucosa; assembly: GCA_038090415.1. NCBI lineage: Eukaryota > Fungi > Basidiomycota > Agaricomycetes > Boletales > Boletaceae > Rossbeevera > Rossbeevera mucosa. Next base: position 15,852 of record JBBPMR010000627.1, on the reverse strand, counting down.
TGATGAGGTCACAAGACACCTATTGGAAAGGGCGGGAGCAAGACGACTTAATGGGTTGGAGCGGGGGTACGGTGGGGTGAGTGTTGGCCTTGTGCTGTTGGCAGAGGGCGCAACCTTCGATATATTTGCGGACATACTGGGCAAGACCAGGCCACCAGAACTCGGCGGTGACAAGTTGACGAGTTTTCAAGTACCCAGGATGGCCCGCAGTAAGATGATCATGACATCGTTCGAGGATAGAGTGGCGGAGGGAGTCAACAGGGGGAACATAGACATGGTCCTTATAGGTGAGGACGCCGGCACGAAATTGCCAATCCGAGAGACGAGACCGAAATGCAGGGGGAACCTTCCCATCCAATGCTTGGAGGGCCTGCAAAACGAGGGGATCATCCTTTGAAGAGGAGGCAATAACATCGTTCAAGGAAGAATCGATGAGACAGACGAAAAGGGAATCGGGGAGAAGGACTGTGTCATCATTGTCAGGAGTATCAGGACAAAGATCGGAGCAGCAGGACAGGGCGTCTGGACCAGCAAGAAGTTTACTGGCAACATGCACAATTTTAAGGTTGTAGTCTGAAAGATCAAGAAGCCAACGGGCCTGGTGATGGTTGAGGTGTTGCACCTGACGGAAGTAGGTAAGATTTTTATGGTCCGTGAAGATCTGTACAGGAAATGGGGAGCCCTGAAGGTAATGTCGCCAAGTTTTAAGAGCGCGAATGATAGCGAGTAGTTTGTGGTCGTAGATATCGTAGTTTCGTTCTGCCGGAGGAGAACATCTGGGATAGGTAGAAGCAGGGATGCCAGTCTCCATTGGAATCGGTTTGGAGGAGAATGGTGCCTGTAGCATACTTTGACGTGTCTGTGGCAATGGCAAAGGGGGCAGAGAGGTCGGGGAGTCGGAGAACCGGCTTGGAGAGGAACAATTGTTTTAACGACTGGAAAGCTTGCTCACATGCGGGAGTCCAAGACCAGGCAAGGTTCTTCTTTGTTAGGTCTAAGAGGGGTTGAGTGATGGTGGAGTAGTCCAGTATGAACCGATGGTAAAAGTTGGTGAAGCCGAGGAATGAGCGTACTTCTTTGACTTTGGTGGGCGTTGGCCAAAAGGCAATCCCGTCGAGTTTGACAGGATCCATGGTGATTTGTCCAGGTTGGACAATCATACCAAGATACTCGACTTCCTTAGTAGCGAAGTCACATTTGGAGAGTCGGAGGCGGAGATCCAGTTCTTGCATCCATTGAAGGACGCGTTTCGTTTGTTCAGTGTGGGTGGCGTTGTCGGGGGAGAAAATGAGAAGGTCATCCATATAGATGATGAGCCACCCTTCAGTGATCATATTGCGGAAGGAATCGTTCATGAACCTTTGGAATGTGGCAGGGGAGTTGCATAACCCGAAGAACATGACGGTTGGTTCGTACAGCCCCTTATGAGTAATGAAGACAGCTTTCCACTGGTGACCGTCTTTGATGCGGATATTGTTGTATCCCCAGTGGACATCAAACTTGGTGAAGACCTTGGCATCCTTGAGTTTGTCGACGAGGTCGGAGATAAGGGGGAGTGGGTATGCGTCACGAATAGTATGTTCATTGATGTAGCGGTAATCTTGGCAGGGGCAGAGCTTGCCGTCCTTCTTTTTAATGAAGAAGAATGGAGAGGCCTGGGGGGAGTTCGAGGGTCGGATTTTCCCAGAGCGAAGGTTTTCTTCGAGGAAATTGTCAGTGGCTTTACACTCGTCTGGGGATAAAGAATAGAGTTTCCCAATTTTTGGGACGAAGGATTCATTGAGATTGATCTCATGATTATAGGGATGTGAGGGGGGAACATGGTCGGTAGTATTTTCAGAGAAGACTGAGGCATAGGCCTTGTATTCTTCAGGGAGGACAGGGGGTGGTTTTGCCTTTTCTGCAGTGGCGGCGAGTTCGGTGGAAGAGGTGATCTTCCTACATAGGGGGGAACCGAGAGGGGCGAAACGACAGGCCCCGCAAATGACACGATTAATGGTATGATTCTCCTTAGCTCTAAGGATGTAGTCATGTGGGTCGCTAAAATCCATATAAGTATGGAGATGGTCCTGAGCATCGGGAGTGATCTTAGTGTGTCGAGGGGGTTTAAACAGAGTAGACGATGGAGGGCGGAAGCAAGAGTTGTAGCGGTGGGAGTCAGCGACATAGGTAGAGTATAAGTCTTTCGACTGGTCGCAGGATTCGCTGATGGTAAGTGTTTGTGCCTTCCAGTCGATAACCAGGTTGGTGAGGCGGAGCCAGGGGAGTCCAAGGATGATGTTTTCTTTACTGCAGGACATGACATGAAAGAGAACTTTCTGAGACACTCCTTCAATGTTCACATAGAGGGTGCAAGTATAGCGAATTTTGCTATTCTTGTTTGAGAATTGGTCGACGTTCTGGATGAGGATAGGGACGTCGAGTTTCGTAGTGGGAAGATGGTGTTTTCAGATGAACATCCAGTCGATGCAGGAGATGTCTGCTCCGCTGTCGACGAGGGCGTGGGTGTCAACGACTTTCATAGTGTGCGTGGGTACTACAAGCTGCAGAGGGATGCGCATAGATTTAGCAGATTGCGATACTATTACAGAGGCACACGTAGCACTAGGAGATCCTTGCGTTGATTGAGGTCTCCTTTTCAAAAATCCCATTTAGTGGCGGGGGAGAAGCGAATTCTTCCAACTGTCTCATCTTCATCATCGCTTTCCACCTCTTCGAGTTTCGGGAGATCTTCTTCGACACGCTGGACCTTCTTCTTGGAAGGTTGAGACGCGAAGTTGGGGCAAGTAGTGTTTGTATGTCCGGGTTTTCGGCAGCGGAAGCAGAGTCCTTTCTCAATGCATCGCTTGCGTTCTTCCGGGGTGAGCTTCCCTACTTTGACAGCATCAACGTCCATGGCATTTGGGTCGCGAGTGGATGAGGAGGTTGTTGGTTGAGAGAAGGAGGTGGTGTTGCAGAGAGGGTTGTGGGAGCGTGAGATGACAAGGTTGGCGGTATCCCATTGGGCTTGGTATTGGGTGGTGCGTTGGTACCATTCTTCGATGGTTTTTGGGATGGTATCCATAGAGTAGATATGGCGAGTAAGAGCAGGGGGAATTCCGGCTCCGAAGTACGAGATAAGAACATTGGGGTCGACGATCTCCGCTTGGGCTACGTTATTGCGGAATTGGGCAATATATTCGGTAAGAGAAGGTTCATAAGAACCTCCCTTCTTCTTCTGGGTCATCCGCTTGGTCGAGAGCCAGGCGATGGCGTTGTTAACGGAGTCGTGGTGTTTGAAGGCGGCTTTGAAGAGCTTAACAAAGTCTTTGAAAGTCCCCATTTTAATATCTCCATCATTGTCGATAGAGTTTTGGCGAAAGGTCTGGGCCCAGGTGGAGGCGGACCCTTTGGTCATGAATGAGAGGGCGAATGTGATTTTCTTTGCATCAGAGGAGTATACTTCTTTGTTAACCTCAAGATAGAAGTTAACAGAAGTGAGCCAGGGCATGGATTTGGCATAAGAGCCATCAAAGTGTTCGGGGGAGGCGATGTGAAGCTCGGTAGGTTTGGACATGGAGGGCGGTTGGATGGGAGTGGGTGAAGGAGGAGTGGGGTCGGGAGGTAAGGAAAGAGCTGTTCGCAAGTGGAGGGACAGGGACAGCGTTTGATTCTCGTCTTCGGGAGAGGGGATGAGGACGTCAGGCTCCAAAGGGTTATCTTCGAGGCTAAAGTGGACGGAGGGCTCGGGTGATGTTTCGACGGGGTATGGGATTGAGGGTTGCCGCCTTAAGTGACGGGGATCTGGGTTACGAGGGGGTCGAGAAATGGTGGGCGGTTCACGGCGATGGTGACCGTAGAAGAAAAGCTAGATCTTTTGTTACGCTTGGCCCTGGTAGGGACGAGCGTAGCCTCTAAGTAACGAAGGGATCGAGGGACGAAGGGTTACCGCATAGGGATAGCGGTCGCAGAGGTCGTTTTATCGATTGTAGAGACGACTGTAACACAATCAAGTGAAGTGTTACGAGTCTAGCGTCCAGTCAAGTGTAGGATGAAGACACACAGAGATTCACCCGGAAGGGAAGACAAAGAGGAACTAGATTGACGAAGATACAGAGGGATACAGAGGGTAATCCAGAGGAAATCTAGCTTAGGGAATACGGACGGTATGGAAGGGTTTATATAAGTACAGAGAAATGAAGATGACTAATCAAATGGAACACCATGGAACATGGTGGAAGGAGGATGAGTAATCCACAGTGTGAAGATGAGTCAGAATACTGCGGGTGAGTAATGGTTACAAAGAAATGAGTCATAATACGCAGCACCAATGAGTAATGCACAGCATCGATGAGTAATACACAGCCTCGAAGAAGTAATGTGGGAAATGATGACTAAGGGAGATGGGTTAAGGGTATTATGTCATCATAGAAGAAAGAAATGGCCCAGGCATGGTTTGAACGTAGGGCTTGGTAGTCCGTAGTGAAAACGATATAGAAAAAGAAGAAAGAAAATGACGAATCATAACAGCGGTCGTCGGAGCTTTTCAGGAAGTAATGATTTATCGAAGATGGAATGTCCCATTTCACTGGGACTGTGGAAGTGGTTGGTGATGCAGATGGGCCTTGGTTAGACATGGGGAGATAAATGAGTGTGGGTTTGATCTGGTGAGTCTTATTGACTTGTTATTTCTGCAATGAATATATTTTCATGTGGGGCTCATAACCTAATGAGAGTCAGAGCTCAGTCGAGTGAATGAATGACTGTATTATGTACCTAATGAGAGTCAGAGCTAGGTACAGTGTGAGTAACTGACAAGTAATAATGTGTGTGCAGTAATATACCTTAGTTGAGTGAATGAACGACTGAGGAAATGGGCAGAATGGTATGGAAATGTAGGTAACAAGCGAGTGTGTGAAGGGGTTACTAAAATAGGAAAGGTAGTTGTGTATGTATGAAATGTAGCATATGTTAACACACTGAACACACTTGATGAGTCCTCCAACATATGCAGAAACTTGATCTCCACCTCCACCTCGAAAAGTGCAAATTCACCGCCAAGGAGGTAGAATTCCTTGGGATGATCATTCGCCCTGACACCCTAGCCATGGACCCAGTCAAACTGGATGGCATTGCCTTCTGGCCTGCTTCCTCTAAATTTAAAGATATCCAATCCTTCCTTGGCTTCACCAACTTCTATCGACATTTCGTTGATCACTACTCTGATGTCGCTTGCCCTCTCATAGATCTAACCAAGAAGGACAAACCCTGGGACTGGACCCCTACCTGTCAATCTGCCTTTGAGTCCCTGAAGGCCTTCTTCCTCTCAAAACCAGTCCTTTGTCTCCCAGATCTCTCTGCCCCTTTTGCCATTGCCACTGATGCCTTTTGAAATGCCTCTGGTGCCATTCTCCTCCAAACCGACTTGAATGGAGATTGGCACCCCTGCTCCTACCTCTCCCAGTCCTTCATCTCCACTGAACGCAACTATGACATCTATGACCATGAACTCCTTGCGGTTATTTGTGCATTGCAAGCTTGAAAACACTATCTTCAAGGCTTCCCCTTCTCTATATAGGTCTTTACTGACCACAAAAACCTCACTTACTTCCGCTCCCCCCAGAACCTTAACCATCAACAAGCCCACTGGCTCCTCAACCTCATAGACTTTGACTTTCACATGATTCATGTCCCTGGAAAACTCCTTGCAGGCCCTGATGCCCTCTCTCAACGTTCTGATAAGTTATCCTCTCTCTTAAAGGATAATGAAGCAGTCACCCTACTCCCTCCCAGTTTCTTTGTCCGTGCCTTCAATGTTGCCCTTCACAACAAAATTGCCTCGTCTGCAGGGGATGACTCCCTTGTTCAGAATGCCCTTCAAAGCCTTGAGGGCACCATTCCCCCTGCCTTCCACTCTCATCTCTCTGACTGGAAATACTCAAAGGGCATCCTCACCTACCAAAACCATGTCTATCTCCCCACCTCCTCCCTCCTCAAAGAAATCATCTCTCACGCCTGTGATCACTCCTCTGCTGGCCACCCTGGTTATCTGAAAACTCGCTAGCTTGTCTTGGCTGAATACTGGTGGCCTGGCCTTGCTCAGTTTATTCGCAAGTATATTGAAGGATGCTCTGCCTGCCAACAATGCAAAGCAGACACCCACCCCACTTCTTCCCCTGGCCCCCATTAAATCAACCTCCTCCTGCCCCTTTCAATAGGTCTCCTGTGATCTTATCACAGACCTCCCCTCCTCCTCTGACTTTGACTCCTTGCTGGTCATGGTAGACCATGGCCTTACAAAGGGGGTGATACTTTGCCCTATGAAGAAAACTGTCACTGATGAGGGGATTGCTTCACTTTTCTTTCACAAGGTCTACAAACACTTTGGCCTATATAACAAAATCATCTCCGATTGTGGCCCTCAATTCACCTCCTTCTTCACCAAAGAACTGGGAAAAGTCCTTGGATATGATCTTTCCCTCTCCACCACCTATTACCCTCAAACTGATGGAGAAATGGAGCGGGTCAACCAGAAAGTAGAAACTTACCTTCAAATCTTTTGTGGTGATAATCCTGTCACATGGACTGATTGGATCACCCATGCAGAATTTGCCCACAACCACTGTCCTCATTCTGTCACCGGCAAATCCCTCTTCTTTCTCATGATGGATTTCAACCCTCATTCCCTCTCCACCATCCTCACCAAAACCAACCTCCCTGCCATAGAAACTCGCCTAAAGGCCCTCACTGCCACTTGAGATGAGGCCCTAGCTGCTCATGAACTTGCTAGGCAGGTCATGAAGGCCCACCATGGCAGAGGATTTAAACCCTTTTCCAAAGGAGATAAGGTCTGGCTGGAAGCTAAGAACCTGAAACGATCCCTCACTTCCCCCAAATTTGCCCCAAAATGTGAAGGACCCTTTACCATCACTTAGGTCCTATCTCCCCTCGCTTACCAACTGCGTCTCCCTAAAACATGGAGCATCCACAACATGTTTCATGCTTCTCTCTTATCACCCTATCGCGAAAATCCTATCCACGGCCTGAACTTCCCTGCTCCACCCCCAGATCTAGTAGAAGGTGAAAAAGAGTATGAAATACTGTGGATCATATGCCATAGAGGCACTGCTAAGAACTGCATGTTCCTAATCCAATAGAAAGGGTATACTGCAGAAGAACACATCTGGATTCCAGAACGGGAATTGAAACATGCTAAGTCCACTCTCCTCACCTATAAAAAACTCCATCCCTCCGTCTTCTTCCACTAAACCCTTCCATCCAAACCAACATGTCCAATGCCTCTGAAATCTCCCTCTCCACTGAATCCTCTCTCACCACCCCATCTGCCCCACCTCTCTCTTCTAACCTCTCCCTTGAACTCTCTAAAGACAATGCCCTTCCTTCCCCCTCATTGATCAATAGCACCCCCTTCCACTGGCATCCTGAATCTCCTCCCTCACCCTCTCCTCTCACCCTCCAGTCCTTGCTGTAGACATCCCTACATATGCTCTTCACCTTCGAAATGATAAACCGTCCTCCCCTACCATCCGCTGCCTCAGAACTTTCATTCAGGATTCAAGAATGCACCACCCCATCTCTGCTCATGTAGATATGGACTCCCCACTCAACTTCTTGTACCTTGCCTTTATCCACTCCTCACACCTCCTCCCCATTATCAACACTATGCTTTTCTCTTCAGAAGGAAGCCAGGCCTTCCTGGCTTCCCAAGTGTCTGCATCTCATCACGCCATAGAAGAACACCTTCTCTCTGCCATGCATCAGCTAGGCATGATGGAATTCATTGATGACATAGATCAGTTTCTGGCTGAACTGGCCACCTATCCCTCCATTCCTGCCTCCCCCCTCTTGCCCAAATCTCCCCCCTTCTCCTTTCCTGCAGAAGTTGAAGCAGTATCTCCAACTGGCCTCCTCGAGGTACCTTCCACTCCCTCAGCGTCCTTCTCTCCCCTCGACCCCGCGGAGATTGAGGCCCTTGACTGTATTGAGGCCCTCCACTGTTTGGAAACAGTCCCTCCTTTGGAACAAAGTGAACATGAGGGAATTGACACTGCTTTTCTGGACCCCAAGTCCCCTGCTGCCTCCTCCCCTCCCTTTAGTGTCAAAAAATCTGTTACCATGGACAGCATCAAACTGGCTCTTCTCTGAAGCATGCAAAACTGTCCTCTTCCCTGAGGACACCCCCTCTTTTCCTTCTCCTGCTTCCAGTGCCGACACTTAGGACATTTTCGGATCGACTGTTCAGACTACCAATGCCCCACCTGCATTCACAAACAACCAGGTCATATTCAAAGGAGCTGTCCCTTGCGACAATGCACCTCTCATGTCTCCCCATTCTCATCCTCCTCCTCTTGCCACTTCAGAGGTTCTAGACATTCCTCTTGCTCTTTCAATCACCCCCTTCCCATCCCTCCCCCTCACAATGACCCTTAAGATGACATTAGCAATTATGGAGATGACTTCTATGATGAGGTCGCTGAGTCTAACATGACCAGAGAGCATTGCAGATCCTTCTGACTACTTTGTTCAGGAGAACTAAAGCCTACAAGGGGGGTAATGTTATGACTTGCCTCTATACTTTTCCTTTCTTTTTTTGTTAATGCATTCCACTATGCCTTTCTCTTATCTCTTATTTACTCATCTTACTTTAGTCATCTGCAGTCTTTATGACTCATCCATAACTGCGGATTACCAACCGTTCTTACTCATGCTTAGTCACTTGCTTCATCATCAGCTTACTGTACAATTACTCATCCACAGCTTCATGACTCATCCATACTGCGGATGACACACATTCTTCTGTCATGTTCCATGACATTGTTGGCAATGACCAAATCCTATATAGAAAACGGCACTAGGTCACCCACTAGGAAACAAACTAAGGGAGAGGGCAAGTTATGGTCGGGAATCAACCCGAACAGACTAAGGAGTCTGGCTGGTGCTGCATTCAATATATACTATGGTACACATGTTCTATATAAGGTGTAAACTAGGGCAGGCATATGAGCCAGTCAAATGTTTGAAGGCAACCTTTGACAGAGTCTAGGCGCTGCACTCGAACTTGACTTAGGAAAGATGGTTGTTGGCAAAGGGAATCCAATGAGAACAAGACTGGCTTGTTCCGTTGCTGCATTCAAGTATATATACTGTTACAATGCTATGCTAAGGCTATACTACATGCTACTACAATGAGGCAAGGCTATGCTTACCAGGCTGCGAAGGTGAGGCAAGGCAGTGGAGAATGGAAGAGAAGTACTGCCTTGCCGAGGCTGCGTGTTAATCTAGACTGTGATGTCATAGTGACATCATATTACGTAATGCGGTGCTGGATAAGATAAGATAAAGGACTGAGCGCTTGTGTTACATTTGGGCGCTCTGGACTTGTCAGAAAACAAAGAAAAGGAATAGGTGCTATAGGCGCTAAAGAGAAAAAGTAACTAGTGATGACTAGCATTCGCAACAATGTTCATGAGATAAACTATCTATAATAAGTTAAACTACCATGAGGCCACCATGCATCAAGCATGCACTAGCCATGAGGTGCACAGGTTATGTGATCCAGGAGGTGACAATGAGGCAGGGCTGTGTGCCATGCCAATGCAAGGAGGTATGACATCATATGACATCATGTTCTAGACTATTGTGATGTCATAGGTTCTAGACCTTGATCATGTGACTTGATAAGATGACTGCAAGTGCTAATCTAATCCGATAAGATAAGATAAGATAGATGCACACCTAGATAAGATAACTTGGGCGCTTAAGACTTAGGTCAAAATGAGGGTCGTAACATCACCCCCCAACTAGAGTTGAGATTCCAGATCAAGAATAAGAACTATCTGCAAGCAGGGCACCTGGAAGTGCACAAGCAGGAATGAGGATCAATATTCTGTAGAACCAGAGGTGAAGTTAATGAGCTGACGCCCAAAAATCTAGTCGAAAAGACCACAAGACAAGTTCAATCGATGAGGAGCATTAGGAAATTTGTGATGAAATTCCACAATCACTTCTTTAGCATTTCCCAAGGACAAGGCAGCTTGCCAAGTACGCTTGGACTCATCATATCCTTTCCAATGAACAAGATATTGGAAACCACAACCAACAGGTCAAGAATCTGAAATGTACTCAATCTCGTATTCTTCTGATCCTTCATTATTGACTGTAACAGGACCTGGATGGACAATTGGTTGATTTTCAAGTGGTTCCACATGGGGTTTCACATGTGAAACATTAACAATAGGATAAGCACAAATGGTTTTAGGGAATAATAGTTCCACTGCATTGCCATATGTTTTTATCACTTGATAAGGTCCAATCCATCGTTCCATAAGCTTTTTGGAAGGTCTATCGGCAATGTCCAGGTGTTCAGTGGATAACCATATGTAATCACCAGGTTTATATCCAGGAACATCGGATTTATGTTTATCTGCCTGAAGGTGCATCTTTTCTTTATTTTTCTCCATATTTTTGTGAGCAGTTTTCATATCTGTCACGAAGTCACAAGCTGCAGGGCTTTTAACCGAGGAGGGTTCAAAACCCATTCTAGGACTGTATGTTTTTGTCAATTGGAATGGTGAGAATTTAGTTGAGGATGATTGGGTGTTGTTAAGATTGAATTGAGCTAATGAAAGCCAATCAACCCAATCATGTTATTTCTCTGCTATAAACAATTGCAGGTACTGTGTGAGTTCTCTATTGACACGTTCTGTTTGTCCATCAGTTTGAGGATGATATGCTGTTGACATCCATTTTTCAATTTTAAGGAGTTTCAATAAATCTATCATCGTTTGACTTGCAAATTGTGGTCCCCTATCTGACACTATCGAGTTTGGTAGACCATGGTACTTCCACACATGATTCCTATATAATTCTGCAGTTTGTAATGCAGTAACGGTTTTGTTTGTAGGTATTAAGACGACTTCTTTTGAAAATCTATCTACTACTATCAATATACTATCTTTTCCTTTGGAAATCAGAAGACCGGTTATGAAGTCGGTGCTTATATCCATCCATGGTCCCTGAGGAACTTCCAGTGGTTGTAACTTCCCAGCTGGAGCTATATTTGTGGGCTTCATTCGAGCACACCTATCACATGCTTTACAATATTTTTCTATGTCTGATTTCATGCCAGGCCAATTGTAATAGCGCTGAGCCAGTTCGAGTGTCTTTTCCAAGCCTTTGTGTCTGGTGATTGGATGATCATGAAATTGTGTCATTACTTCCATATGCAATTCACTAGGTACCCATAACTTTCCATCATAAAACCATAATCCTTCACAGAGGATCGACCTGTCTGGATGATTAACTCCAGAGTGCATGTACTTGACTTTGTCAAACAAATCCATTTCTTCTATAGAACATATGCAAGATTCTTGTTGTCATGTTCTATTCCCTGCCTGTGATCTTCTCATCTGGATAAGGCATCTGCCTTTCCCATAGCAGTTCCTGGTTTGTTGATCAATATGTAGTCGAATCTAGAGAGATATTGAGCCCATCTAGCTTGTCTTCTGTTCAGATCTTGTGATGTCATAAAGTACTATAGATTTTTATGATCTGTCCATATTTCAAACTGATGTCTAGCCCCTTCAAGATGATGATGCCATTGTTCTAATGCCAACTGAATTGCTAACATCTCTTTATCAGCTATTGGATAATTTCTCTGTTTCAGGGTCATCGAGTGCGACATAAATGCTACTGGATGCCATTTATCGTCTATGATTGTTGACAATACAGCTCCCGTTGCAAAATCAGAAGCATCACATTCTACCCTATAAGGTGTTGTATCATCCAGATACGCCAATATCGGTGCTGTGGTGAATCTCTCTTTCAATATATCAAAGGCATTTTGTTGTGCCAATGACCAATTCCAGGACTGATCTTTCTTGATTAACTTGTGTAACGGTCTAGCAATAAGCAAATAATATTTGATGAATCTTCTGTAAAAGTTGGCTAAACCCAAGAAGCTGCGAACTCCTTTCACATTGGTGGGAGCTGGCCAAGAGGCAATTCCATCGAGCTTGTTCTGACTCATAGTGATGCCAGCTGCTGATACATCCATGCCTAGCATATCCACTTTTGTTACTTCAAAGAAGCATTTCGAGGGTTTTACAAATAGATCATTTTCGTAAAGTCTCCGAAGTACTCTTCATACTGCTTCATGATGCTTAGCTATATCCGGAAGATCAATAGATCATCGATGTAGATTATCACAATGTCATCCATATCTGCAAATATTTCGTTCATCATTTGTTGAAATGTGGCTGGACTATTGCACATTCCAAAAAACATTACAGTAGGCTCAAAAGCCCCTAGATGACAAACAAAGGCACCTTTCCATTCGTCGCCTTCTTTGATTCGGACATTGTTATATCCCCATCTCAGATCCATCTTGGTAAACAATTTAGCCCCTTTGAGCTTGTCAATAATCTGCGAAATGAGAGGCAGAGGGTAGTTATTTTTAACCATGCCTTCATTGAGATATCTATAATCCATCACCATATGTTTCTTTCCATCCTTTTTGGGAATGAAAAACACAGGAGAAGTTTGAGGTGATTTTGAAGGTCTAATGTACCCCTTCTTTAGTTGTTCCTCTATGAAGCTTTTGACTTCATCCTGTTCTGCAGGTCCTAATGGAATCAATCTACCCTTCTTGGGTACAAAGTCAGACTTGAGATCTACTGCATGATCCCAAGGTTTACGCAATGGTAATCTTTCTGAAACTTTCTCAGAGAACACATCTAGATACTCATGATACTGTTTGGATACTAGTTTGAATGCATCTTCATAAACAACTTCTTTATTGACAGGGAAATTGTTCACGAGGTTTCCTATGCTATATGACTGTTCATGTTCTTCTTGAGAAGATAATACCATTCATTGCAAGGCTTTGCATGAGGAGGGGCATCTATTGAGCTTTACAGCTCCAATGGTCCAATCGATATCGGGATTGTGGTCCCTTAACCATGTATAACCGAGGATCATTTTGTTACATCCAAGATTTGTCACGTCTGCTGTGATCTTCTCACGATGACCCATATAGTCAATTATGAGATTTGTTTTATATGCGATGCCGCTGGCAGCATTTAAGGTTCCATCCACATTGTATACTGGAACCACCAATTCGAGAGGTTGTAGAGGAATTCGATTCTTCTTAGCCCACTCGGTATCTATAAATATGCCATTGGTGCCAGGGCATTGCAGTATTTTTTTGTATGATTTTCTATTATTTCAATTTTTAGAGTTATCTCTCTGAGTGGCTTGACAGTGTGCACTCTACAGCCACTTGGGTTGTGACAGGAAGAAATATTGTTTTCTTTTATAACAGAATTAAGTACCCTTTTACCAGGGCCATGCTCAATATGAGACACTGTTTCGGTTTTGTCTGTAGGTAGGCTACCACAATGTACAGACGAAATAAATGAGCTAGGAATAGCACTATCTAATTTACAATTGAAGTTAAGAGAAGAAAAAGAATTGAAACAAGATTGAGCAAAATCGAAATGAAATGTGCTAGCACTATCTAGGCATTGAGCACTCTTACTAACTACAGAAGTATCACTATCTAAGTCCTTGGTCGATGGAGAGGGACCCTTACCCGATAGGGGTTCCCTTAGACTTTTCCCGCATCCATTTTTGCTATGTAGGCCTTAAGGGCCGCTAAGTCCATACTGTTTAAATCAGTACTCGCTTGTGCACTTGATGAAGCAGGTTGCTCTGCTGTGGCACAAACTTGTTTTCCATGCTTTGAACACATTTTGTGGTGTCCGCTACAGGAGAATCCACACTCGTTGCACTGTGTGGATGGTGCTTTGCAATTTTTGGCCATGTGGCCATCCTTTCCACAGTTATAGCATGATATGGTCCCTGTGGCTTGGACCTTTTTGGTTTCGGCAACAGCCACTGCAAATGATTTGGGGCCCCCTCCATATTTGGAAGGTTCCTCCCAAGCATGGTGGACGACATCCACCTCCATTGCATTTGGGTCCCTTCAGGGGCCTTTTTGATATTCAAAGGCTTTGATTGCCTCTGCGTGTCTTTGCAGTGTGATAGCGTATTCTGCCACCATGTCACCACTTTTTCCATCAATAAATATTTGATGGATGATATCTTGCCAGGCATTTTGTTCCAGCAATGCCTTGCCCATATAGTCGCCGCACTGAGCTTTGTCATACAGTGACAACTATTTGGTCATAAAGACCTGCATTCTTTCGGATGCTCCTTGTTTTAATGCCATGAGTTTCCTCAAGGCAATATCTTTATGGTTCCCCAAGGAGAACCTTCTCTTTAAATGAGCCATTAGCTTAGTGTAATCGGGGTACATTCCCAAGCGCTGATAGTAGTTCATTTGGTTATGGGCCCAGCTGCCCGCACCATTCTTGTCTTCAGATTTTACCGACCCGATTCTTGACAGAGTGGCCAAGCACTTTTCTTTCTTGGTTGGGTATGCCTCCGAGTTCATTTCTATGAAGACCTCCATTTTGGTGGTCCATTCATCAAATCGGTTGTACATCCCATCGTAAATACCAGGGTCCAGGATGACCAAAATCTTCCTTTGCACATGTACTTCAGTGCTTCCTTGGCTTGCCACCATGTTTTCTGTGGTGATTGCTCGAATTTCGGCCTGCCTGGCCATGGTATTCAATGCTTTTATCACTGCATTTTGATCGGAGATCTGCTGCTGCAGTGATGCGAGCAGAGCAATGATATCTGCATTCAACATATTGGGTGTATTTGGGATTCGGGATAAAGGTGGGGGATAAAGGTTCTATTTCGGGGCAGGGGAGGTCATTGGGATTGTATTCTAGCAGAGGGTATTGAAGTTCGGGAGTTACCGACTCTTCCTTGATCAAGGTGGCAAAGTTGTGGGTTGCTACTGCATAACAGTAGTTCTCGGAAAAGGATTGGAAAGCTATTTTGAACTAAGTGATGCTCATGAAGAGACTAGCTGTAGTTCTAACTTGGGAGATACTCATGAAGAGACCAATCACCAAGTTACCTAGAAGTAACTAAAAAAATACCAGAGTCACGAGCTCCAGACATGTGTCGAGGGGTAGAGGTCGAGGAACTGGGGATGCCTAGCTACGGCACAGATTTAGCTCTGTAAGGCTGCAAATCTTAACAGAAGAGATCGCGATTCTGTCATTTGCATGGTGCAACTCTGCTGTGCTGACCCACTATGCACTAAGGGATTGATCCTTATTTTCTAGCAGTCAGAAGGGTTCCCTTGAATGGGATCTACCCTAACAATGTGAACTAGAATGACACCGGACCAGCGTATGCAGCAGTGTGAACCTGATTGCTTTTCGGGGAGGGTAGCCTGCTCAAGAGTTCTCTTATACTCAATATGAGTGGTCTCCCTTAACTCTGGGATCTGAGTATAACACAGCAATAGAAAACAAGAGGGGACAGCGCGATGAGGGCCTCGATGTGCTTGAAGGTTGTGACACGTGTACTGGTGTCAGGTGAGATAGTGAAGAATAAATCTGTTCTTTTGTTGGCAATGACCAAATCCTATACAGGAAACGGCACTAGGCCACCCACTAGGAAACAAACTAAGGGAGAGGGCAAGTTATGGTTGGGAATCAACCAGAACAGACTAAGGAGTCTGGCTGGTGCTGCATTCAATATATACTATGGTACACATGTTCTACATGAGGCATAAACTAGGGCAGGCATGTGAGTAGGCAACTGCATGGGTATAGATACCCATGGTGGGTCATGGGTATGGATATCCATGGGTATGGGTAGGGGTATAGCCAACTGATACCCATACCCATACCCATACCTGGGGGTATGGGTATATGGTGTGGGTATGTGTGGGTACCTGCATGGGTATAGATACCCATGGTGGGTCAT
>JBBPMR010000626.1:0-16895 GCA_038090415.1 Rossbeevera mucosa | reverse complement strand
ATTCTCTGTCTGTATGAAGTGGTAGCCTACCTACAGACAAAACTGAAACAGCATGTCATATTGAGCGTGGCCCTGGTAAAAGGGTACTTAATTTGATTAATAAAGAAAAAAATAAATCTCTTGATCATAACCCGAATGATAGAAGAGTGCGCTCGCTAAAGCCTCTTCAGGAGATAACCCTAAAATCAAAATAATTGAAAACCATACAAAAAAATCTTGTAACACTCTGCTAGACAGTGTATCTATCTACAACATGGATGGAACCCTAAATGCCGCTGGCAGTATTGCATACCAAACAGATCTCATGATTGACTATATGGGTCACTGTGAGAAGGTCACAGCAGATGTGACAAACCTGGGATGAAATGAAATGATCCTGGGATACACATGGTGAAAGGACCACAATCCCGATATTGATTGGACCATAGGAGGTGTAAAGCTCAATAGATGCCCCTCTTCATGCAAAGCTTTGCAACGAATGGTGCTTTCTTGTACTGAAGAACACGAACAAGCATATAAAATTGCCAACCTCATAAACAACTTCCCTGTTAATCAGAAAGTTGAATATGAAGATGTGTTTAAACTAGTACCAAAGCAGTATCATGGGTACTTAGATGTATTCTCCAAGAAAGTATCTGAGCAATTGCCACAGAGAAAGGCTTGGGATCATGCAGTAGATCTTAAGCCCAATTTCATGCCAAAAAAGGGCAGATTGATACCATTGGGACCTGCTGAACAGAATGAAGTCAAAAGTTTCATGGATGATCAGTTACATTCGACCTTCAAAATCACCACAGACATCTCCTGTCTTTTTCATTCCTAAAAAGGATGGAAAGAAATGCATGGTCATGGACTATAGATATCTGAATGAGGGCACAGTCAAAAACAACTACCTGTTGCCATTAATCTCACAGATAATTGATAAGCTCCAAGGAGCTAAATTGTTTACCAAGATGGATCTTAGATGGTAACATAACAATGTCTGAATCAAAGAAGGCGATGAATGGAAAGGTGCCTTCATTTCTCATTTAGGGGCCTTCAAGCCCACTATAATGTTCTTCAGGATGTGCAATTGTTATGATCTATTGTTTCTTTTCTCTTTTCTCTTCTCTTCGGTTCTCACTCTGGACTACCAAGTCCTACACTTGAACTTCTCTTGGACTACTCTTTGTCTTTCTCTCTGTTTCTCTTCATTCCCCTGCATTCTCCATTGCCTCCCTGTTACAAACCTCAGTGTTCGGTAACCTAACTTTGACCTAACCCTAGCCTATGGTCCTTGATCTGGAACCCCAACTCCTATCCTCTGACTAGTGCATATTTTATTTCTTGTTCTCGTATTGACACTTTCATAGTTAGTGCCCACCATAGCGCCCGGGACTTGTTAGCGCCCATCACTGGCTTAACCACCCATTGCTTTAGCGCTTGGATAGCGCCTTGCTGACTAAGCATGGCAGTGCCCCGATCTAGACCTCGCATTTCATCTTTCACATTGTCACATTGACATCATGGTCTAGACTCTTATCTTTTATCTATGACGACATGGTCTAGCCCACCTCATGGTTACCTCTCGTCTTTAATCTCCATTTATATTAACTTCTTATTTAATTATCGCGCCTCATGGCGAACACATGGTCACTTTAGGGTAGACATAGTTACATGGTCCGTGCCTTGTATTCCATAGTATAAATACTTGGCCCTTGGAAGACTAGATCCCCATCTAGTTCTTCTGAGTACTGGCGTTCTTCTAGGGATCCTGTATAGGTGAACTTGAACCCTTTGTGCCTTTAGGACGGTGATACGAGTTTTCACCATTATTTTCGAGTTCCTCCTTGTCTCTTGATTGGTGCATTTCATTGTACATATTCCCCTATTCTTGCTATGACCCTATCTTAGGGTTACCTCGATTGCTTCACCCTAGTGTTCGCTACACTCCCTACACCTCCCACTGCCCACCGGAACCCCTCTTGCACTCCCCTCGGTTCCCCTTTGCCCTACTGCCATTTCCCCTTTGCTCTAGAGGCCCAGATCCTTACTCATCTCTCTTTAGTCATCCACAGTCTTTGTGACTCATCCATAACTGCAGATTACTCATCTCATTATTCATGCTTACTCATTTTCCCTTTAACCATCCATAGTCTTTATGACTTATTCCATACTGCAGATTACTCATACCCTTTACCCTTACTTAGTGTACCCTTACTCATCTGCAGTCTTCATGACTCATTTATACTGCAGCTGACACATACCCTTCGGTCATGTTCCATGACCTTCCATTCCCTTAGTATATAAACCCTAGACACTTGTCCTGTAACACTAAGCTAGAGCTACTCGATACTCTCAAAATATACCTGCTCCTTAGCCTCTCTGAGTGTGTGCTCTTCACTCTAGTTCTTCGTTGACCAAGGCCTTCCCCTTCGGTCTCCTCAGTCAAACCCTTATGTTTCACTTCGTGGTGAAGCTCACCAGATAACCCTTAGCCCTTCATTGCCCTCTGGTGTCTACCTTTGGACTCCTCAGCCTTAGCCTGAGTACCTCTTGAGTCTAGGACTGACCCTACCCAGGCCAGTCATAACAAAAGCTCTAGCTTTCCTTTTGGTCACCATCGTTGTGAACTGCTTTCACCATTCCTCCCAAACTCCCCTACTTAAGACCCGAAGGAAGGCATTCCCCTTCCACCCCACAGAATCCCTTCGCATCCTCGACCCACCGAGCCCTAGCCATTGCCTCCTCTTGGAGAGAAGGCAAACCCCCCCCCCCCTCTGAATCCCCAGAGTCCCTTTCTTGACAAACCAGTGACAAAGACACTGATCTTGACCCAGATCTTACTCTCCCCTCGATCCAAGAACTAGACGACACTATCTCCCTTGACACTAAGTTAGCTAGACAGCTATCTTCTAGCCTTACCCTCCCCAGACCACCTACTCCTCCCTCCTCCACTCCAATCACCCAACAACCCCTCTCTAACCTTCCCCCACCCCCACCTCCTCATGTCATGTTTTTATCCAAAGTCACTGAACTCCATCTTGCCCAATCTGAGGACTTTGATGGTTCTCAGGATGAAGCAATGCCCTGGATATGCTCTGTCCAGCAGTACCTCGCTATCAACAAAGACACCCACCACTCAGATGAGAGGCAGGTCAGATTTGCCCTCTCCTTCATGAAGAAGGGTACTGCCTACTCTTGGGCCAACACCTTTACCTCGAAACAGCTCTCTGCAGGCTCCCTCTCCCTAGGCACCTGGAGTGACTTCTTTGACAAGTTTAAAAAGACCTTCGAGCACTCCAACTCAGCAGCCAATGCCCTCACCTGGCTCTCCTCCTTCCACATGGAAACCAAACATGATGGGACGTTCTCCCCCTCCCTTGCCTCCTATATTGCCCAATTCCAAAACTGAGTCGCCATCTCTGGTCTCAAAGAAGAAGCCACTCTCTGCCAGTTTTTTTCGACTGGCATTTCCCCCTCCCTCTCAGAATGAGTCTATCTCATGGAGAAAGTCCCCACCACTGTCACAGACTGGTACACCAATGCGCAAAGGCTCAATGACTATCAACATCGTGCTGCTATGACTGCCAAACTCCACAGAGGACATGGCCAGTCTCACCTCTTCGTTCCCCAGACCACCGTTCACTCTCCTAAGGAGAAAGATCCCAATGCCATGGATGTGGATGCAGTAAAAATCACCAAGCTCACTCCTGAGAAAAGGGAGCAATGCTTCAAACTGGGACTTTGCCTTCACTGCAGGAAACCTGGCCACAATGCCTCCTCCTGCTCTGCCTTCACCTCCACCACTCCAGCCACCCCCTCCTGCAAGCGTTTCACCAAAAAGGTTGCTAAAGCTGAAGAGGAGGACATTCCAGCCCTCATTGACATGGAGGAAGACTCTGATGATGAAAAGGTCATTGGAAAAACTGCTTTCTCTTGGGATTTTTAAAGAGGAGACCTTATTTGACACAAGGCTCTCCTATCTCTACTACTTGTGCACCTGTACTTATATCTAAATCCTCTAAAGCAATAAAGATCCCCATTTGTCTCATTGTACCTTTGCACAACCTCCAATCCATTGAAACCACCACCCAAGTGGACAGTGGTGCAGAAATCTCCTGCATTGACTGGTCCTTCATTCGAAAACATCAACTCCCCAGGACCAAACTGGACACCCCCATCAGAGTATGAAATGTCAACCAATCTGTTAACAAGAAAGGTGACATCCTCTTCTCCACCACCCTCTTTGTTGACATTGAGGGAGATACCCAGAAAGTCCTCTTCCATATCATGGACTGCAGAAATGAAAACACCATCCTAGGACTCCCCTGGTTGCGAGCCACAAACCCTGTCATCAACTGGAAAGCCCAGACCCTCACCATCTCAGAAGACTCTGATATGTCTGCCCACCTATACCACCTCCACACTGCTGACCTTCTGTGTCATGACTTCCACTACCAGAAACCACCCTCCCCCCTCCTGAAACTCCCCAGGCATGTCAATGTTCATGCCATCCACAATAAAAACCTCTATGACTATCTCGAGTTTGAAACTAAGGACCAGTATCTCTGCAGAGCCACAGAAAACCACATAATAAATCGCATCATGTGATGTGGATCTAGGTTCATTCCTCAGGGATCTACCCTCATTGCTTGCCTCACCACCACCACTAATCTTGCCATGGAAGCGGAAAAGTCTAAGCCCAAAATCTCCCTCCTCTCTGAGTACTCTGAATTCGAGTCAGTCTTCTCCAAAGAAGCTTCCTCTCGCCTCCCTCCTCCTAGACTCTATGACCATGCCATCAATCTCGATGAAACCTTCATCCCCAAGATTGGGAAACTCTACCCTCTCTCCCCTAATGAGCAAAAAGCCACTGAGTCATTCCTCAAAGAAAACCTATGAAGTGGAAAGATCTGTCCTTTCAAGTTCCCCCCTTGAGATGCCTATCCCCTGCCTTTAATCTCTGATTTGGTCGATAAGCTCAAAGGAGCTAAAGTCTTCACCAAGTTCGACATTCAATGGGAATATAACAATATCCGAATCAAAGAGGGAGACCAATGAAAGGGTGCCTTCATCACCCACAAAGGACTATATGGACCAACTGTCATGTTTTTCAGAATGAACAACTCCCCCTTCACCTTCCAACACTTTATGAACAATTCCTTCCATGACATGATCGCTGAGGGTTGGTTGGTTATCTACATCGACAACCTCCTTATCTTCTCCCCTGATGATGCCTCTCACACAGAGCACACTCAACGAGTTCTCCAGCGCATGCAGGAACTCGACCTCGACCTTTGCCTCAAGAAGTGCAAATTCACCACCAAGGAAGTAGAATTCCTTGGAATGATCATCTGCCCTGGTACCCTAGCAATGGATCCAGTCAAGCTGGATGGTATTGCCTCCTGGCCAACTCCCTCCAAATTCAAAGACGTCTGATCGTTCCTTGGCTTTGCCAACTTCTATCAGCACTTCATAGACCACTACTCCGATATTGCTCGCCCTCTCATAGATCTAACCAAGAAAGACAAACCCTGGGACTGGACTCTGGCCTGCCAATCCACCTTCAAATCCCTGAAGGCCTCCTTCCTCTCAAAACCAGTCCTTCGTCTCCCAGACCTCTCTGCCCCTTTTGCCATTGCAACAGATGCCTCCCAAGATGCCACTGGTGCCATCCTCCTCCAAACCGACTCAAATGGAGACTGGCATCCTTGTTCTTACCTCTTTCAGTCCTTTATCCCTGCAGAACATAACTGTAACATCTATGATCATGAACTCCTTGCAGTTATTCATGCATTGCAAGCATGGAAGCACTATCTTTGTGGTTCTTCCTTTCCCACCTAGGTCTTTACTGACCACAAGAACCTCACATACTTCCGCTTCCCCCAGAACCTCAATTGTCAACAGGCCTGATGGCTCCTCGACCTTGCAGACTTCAACCTCCGCATGATTCATGTCCCTGGCAAACTTCTTGCAGGACCGGACACTCTCTCTCAACATCCTAACAAGCTGTCCCTCCTCCCAAAGGACAATGAAGCAGTAACCCTACTCCCTGTTATAAAACCCTCAAAACTATTGTTATTGCCTTAAGCGCCCACATTAACGCCTGCTATTGAACCATAGTATTGTCATAGATGCCCGCTTATTAAGCGTTCGCACACCATAGCATTGATATAGCATAGTCATAAATGCCCAACCTTTAGATGCTTGCGAGAGACGCACATCTTAGATGCTCACATATAGTCATAGCATTGGTCATTGGTTCTAGACCATGACATCATAGCATAGCATTCGTCATTGCTCTAGCCCCATAACATCATTGATCTAGACCATTATGTCACACCTCATTGTTATAGCATGGATAGCACATTGCATACACATGGTATCCTCATGGTAGAGATAACGCCTCATGGCATATAGCATTGTGCATGGTAAACACATGTCTTCCCATGACCGTGAGAGTCATATAGCCATATATAGTAATAGTTCCCATTGATGTCATAAATAGCGATAGGCACAGCTTGGTCTGTGCGCATAGTCTTATAGTATATATAGTAGGATAGTTAGCAGGATGTTTCTCCATTCTGTTCTTGTTGAATTATGCATAGACAGTCTCCCTTGAATCTCTAGCTCTTTATATTCTTGCTTCGAGTGTGGCAGTCGGCACTGTATAGTGTCTAGGCTTGCTCAACATTAGAACAGAATCTTTATCCCGCCCCCTGTCACCATCGCTGAGACCACGTTATGTCTCAAAAACCCCTTCATACCAAATCCTTGAGGCCTTAATTGCGCCGTTCAAAATCGATAGTCTAGTTTGGGCTTAGTCCCTCTTCTACACCGCTAGTCACTTGGGTCTTGTCCCCACCACTTGGGTGTAAAACAACTGCGCTTGGATAGCTGACCCCGAGACATTAATTGGATGGAGTACAATACTCCAATCTAAATATTGTTATAGAGTAGCATCTTGTGTGTTCACTTCGCAAGTCAATAGTTCCCATTCGAGGGAGAGCAGCTCACCGCGTGCATTGTGTGAAAGACTAGAATCATGATTTCTTCTAGTCTAAATAAGATTTACAGCTTTGGCAAGCTAAATTGTCAGCTATAGCCAGGCAGTACCCAGTTCCTCGACTCGTGGACCCATATTGCATTTACAGATAGATAGGTTAGGTTGAGAAGGACTCTTCGTAAGATCCCCCCTAGCAACAAGGTATAGTCCGGAGCTCGTGTCTCTGGTATTCTTTTAGTAATGATATAGCTAGATCTGTTGGTCTCTTCATGAGTATCACCCGATATCTCCATAGGTCAAACTGAAATGCAGTATCGACATATTTGAACCACGTCTATCTCTGACGCCATCTATATTAGAGGTGCTAGATAAAGTACCTAAACCTTCTTGCTGAAGGCGACCTTTGACAGAGTCGAGGTGCTGCACTCGAACTTAACTAAAGAACAGAAGGTGTTGGCAAAGAGTATCCAATGAGAACAAGACTGGCTTGTTCCATTGATGCATTCAAGTATTTATACTATAGCTACATGCGCACAGACCATGCTGTGTCTGACCTACCCTAAACTACATGTGTCTACAATGAGGCAAGGCTATGCTTACCATGAGGTGAAAGAGAGGCAAGGCTATGCAGAATGGAAGAGAAGCATGCCTTGCTGCAAAAGCATGTAAGTCTAGACTATGATGTCATATTATGTAATGCAGTGCAAGATAAGATAAGATAAAAGGACTGAGCGCTTATACTGTTGGGCACTCTGTGTTGCAAACCATGGCTAGATGCCCTTAGTTTTTCACTTAAAAGCGCCTATGGCATCTATTCTCTTCTTTAGTTTTCTCTAAGTTCCAAGCACTCTATATGTAGTAAGAGTGCTCAGTCCTTGATTCTACTCTAGCACAGCTTTGCTTACTAATATGACATCATAGTCTAGACCACCTCATTGTAATCGTCAGGCAGTGCTTCTCTTCCATTCCACACTGCCTTGCCTTACCTTAGACACCTGTAGTATAGCCTTAGACATAGCCATAGCATAGCATTGACCTTATGGTCACCTCATGTAAAGTAGTATATATACTTGAATGCAGCAACAGAACAAGCCAGTCTTGTTCTCATTGGAATACCCTTTCAACTACTCTTTTCCTAGTTCTCGAGTTTGAGTGATTCAGCACCTAAGCGTTGCTAAGGTTGCCTTCACTCTAGACTTCAATGAAAAGAAAGAAAAGAAATAGGTGCTATAGGCGCTAAAGTGAGAAAAGTACTAAGTGACAACTAGCGTTTGCAACATTACCCCCCTTCTAGGGAGGAGATTCCAGATCCTCAGAGTCACTATGCCACTCAAAGGTGCACTCCGGAGAGAAGATAGACTCGACTTCAGACTTGTCAGAGTCATAAACGGCTTGAATCGATCGCTGATGATTCATGTCAAAAGTATTGAGTGCATCCTGTGCATGTGTGAGATTACAAGCAGGCTCCCAAGTCCTGTTGCTTTCAGCATATCCTTTCCAGTGCACTAGGTACTGGAATCCTCTTCCTCTTTTCCTGTGATCCACAATATAATCTACTTCGAACTCAGTGGTACCCTCATCATCAACCACCAGTGGACCTGAGCATATGATGGGTTGACCATGCATAGGTTCTAAGTAGGGTTTAACCCTTGAAACATTTACCATGTTATATACACGGCTGCCTTTAGGCAATGCCAAGGTTACAGCATTTTTATTTTTAATATCCGTAATTCCATATGGACCAATCCACCGATCATTCAACTTTGGACAAGTTCTAGACTCACCTAACAAGAGATGTTCTGAGGACAGCCACACTTGATCACCTATCTTGTAGGGGGGTGCGTCCAAACGATGCAGATCTATTTGTTTCCTGATCTGCTCTCTGGTTTTCTCCAAGGCTTGCTTGGCACTTTCCTGATTTGATCTCATCTGGGAGACCAAGTCCGCAGCTGAAGGGGCTTTGGATGTTACAACTTCAAAACCAAGACGAGATTCAAAGGTTTTGTTCACTTGGAATGGAGAGAAACCTGTTGCTGAGAACTGGGTGTTGTTGTATGTGAACTGGGCGATAGCTAGAAGTTCTGCCCATTTATCTTGTTTTTCTAGGGTGTAGAGCCTGAAGTACTGCTGGAGCTCTCTGTTCACCCTCTTGGTCAGATGATAAGCCCCATTGACATCTTTCTCTGGATGTTCAACATCCTACATAAATCTCCCATCACCAGTGACACGAACTGAGCGCCACGATCCGATACAATCGAATCAGGGAGTCTATGGTGTTTCCATATGTAATCCACATACAACTGGGCCATTCCAAGGGCTGTTATTTCCTTGGTTGTAGGGATAAACATCGCCTCTTTCGAGAAGCGATCTACCATAACTAAGATTGCATCAAACCCATTACTTTTGGGCAATCCGGTGATGAAATCGGTGCTAACTTCTTTCCAGGGTCCAGCTGGAACTTCTAATGGCATTCCTTTACTGCTAGGCATTGTGTTACTTGGCTTCATGCGAGCACACAGATCACAGCAACTGACGTATCCTTTAACGTCACTCTTCAAGTTCGGCCAATCATATAAGCACTTGATCAGCTCTGAAGTCTTTTCCACACCTTTATAACCAGCGAGAAGATGGTCGTGGAATTGAGTGATAACTTGGGTCTGTAGTGTCTGTGGAACCTATACTTTGTCGGCATATCGCTACAGTCCATCATGGAGAACTGATCCATCCAGTTTATCCACTTTGGAATGTGCTAGTTGGAGTTTTACATTAAAGGGCATTTCGTATGAAGTGGTAGGGGTCACCAGGCCTTCATCAATTGCTCTGATCCATTGTGGTGGAATCATGACCATGTTGTTATTATTGGTCTCAATACCGATAGCAAGCTCTGCTTGTCGTGAGAGCGCATCTGCCTTCTCCATCGAGGTTCCTGGCTTATTGACTAACTGGTAATCAAATCTGGACAAGTACAGTGCCAATCTTGCTTGTCTATGCAAGAGATCTTGGCCTTTCATGAAATACTGGAGGTTTTTGTGTTCCATCCAGATCTCGAAGGGGTGTCTAGCACCTTCCAAGTAATGCCTCCAGGACTCTAATGACATAATGATGGCTAGCATCTCTTTATCTGCTATGGGATAGTTTCTTTGTTCAGCAGTCATTTTGTGTGACATGAACGCAACTGGGTGCCACTTGTCACCCTGCAAGGTGGAGAGCACACCTTCAACTGTGAAATCTGAAGCATCACATTCAATGCGATATACTGAATGGTCATCCGGGTATGCCAGTACCAGTGCCGAGATGAATGCGCCTTTGATTTGATTGAAAGCATCCTGTTGGGCTTTGCTCCATGCCCAGGGTTGATCCTTTTTAGTTAGTTCATGCAGTGGTGCTGCCATCGAACTGTATTCTTTAATAAATCTCCTGTAATAGTTGGCCAGCCCTAGGAAACTTCTGACTCCTTTCACATTGACCAGGGGCTGCCACTCTGTAATGCCCTGGACTTTCTTCATGTCCATCAATATCCCTTGGATTGATACAATCATCCCTAACATCTCCACAGATGTTTGTTAAAGAAGCATTTTTCTGGCTTTACGAACAGATCATGTTTCCTGAGTTGTGCTAGCACTTCTCAAACAATTTTTCGGTGTTCCCACACATCTTCAGATTTCATAAAGATCATGAGATTGTCGATGTATACAATAACTATATCAGGCATGTCGGCAAAGATCTCATTCATCATCTGTTGAAATGTGGCGGGTGAATTGCACTGCCCAAAGAACATTACTAATGGTTTGAATGCACCTCAATGGCAAACGAACACTCCTTTCCACTCATCTTCTTCCTTTATCCTTACGTTATTGTACCCCCAGCATAAGTCCATCTTCGTAAATAATTTAGCCCCTTTAAGCTTATCTATGAGCTGGGAAATCAGAGGCAAGGGATAGTTGTTTTTCATGGTTCCCTTGTTAAGGTAATAATAGTCCATTACCATCCTCCTTTTTCCATTCTTCTTGGGGATAAAGAACACCAGCGAAGTTTGTGGGAACTTCGAGGGATGAATATATCCCTTGCTCAACTGTTCATCCACAAATGCCGAGACCTCTTCTTGTTCCTGAACAGAAGTGGGAATGATCCTGCCCTTTTTTGGTACAAAATCGGGCTTGAGATCAATTGCATGATGCCAAGATTTACGTTCCGGCATTCTTTCGCTAGCCTTCTTCGAGAAGATATCAAGATAATCATGGCACCATTTAGGCACCAACTTAAAAGCCTCCTTGGGCTCCAAGGGTTTTTCCACCAGATCTATCTCATCTGGTTTCATAATTTTCTGGATAAGGTATCCATATTCTGACTTGTTGTTCCAGTGTGCCTATAGTACTCGGCACTCTTTAGGGCATCGGTTTAATGTAACCTTGCCGTGTTCCCAATTGATCATGGGGTTGTGGTGGACCAACCAGTTGTGTCCTAGAATCATCTGATTCTTTCCTAAATTTGTCACGTCTACCATCATTCTTTCCATGTGGTCTTTATATCTGACTGTGACGTCTGCTTCATACCAAATACTGCCAGCAGCATTTTTCGATCCATCCACATTGTAGACAAGAATTTCTCGGCTCTTTCTCCTAAGCTGGATATTGTTCTGATTGGCCCATTTCAGGTTCATAAACGTGCCATTGGCTCCACTGTCCAATAAGACCGTTGCTTCTCTCTTTTTGTTGTTTTGTTTTATTTCTATTTTTATAGTGAGTTCCTTATCAGGGTTGATTGTCCTGACTCGGTGATCCTCTGGGCTAGAATCCTCGTTTTCCTCAATACACATGGAATTAAGTACCACTTCTTGGTGGCCATGCTCTTCTGAGAACGCCATGTCAGTTAATGATTCGGGTAGGCTACCACATCGCAAATCTTCTACAGTATTCCAATCTACAAAATTGTCAGGAATGTACATACTGTCCATAGCCATTCTAGCTAGCTGTCGCATATCAAACTCTGGAACTTTATTTTTTTCTTTTTCTTCTATCGTAATGCTATGTATAATTGGAATTGCTTAGCCTGACCAGAGAGTGTGGGTACTACATATGTCACCTTAATTTCTCACTGCTCAGCTAATTTGATTTCTTATTCTTCATTTGCTACATCATGAAATATAGTAGGAGGGAAATGTATTCAATCCACTGAGAAATGTGTGATACAGTACTTATTGGCAATGATCAAACCTATACAGGAATGGCACTAAGTCACCTCAAATACTGAGAACTCAAGAAAGTGGAGGCACTATTTAGTCAGAAATCAACCAGAACAGACTGGGGAGTCTGTCTAGTGCTGTATTCATTATATACTATAGTACACATATCCTACATGAGGCTGCCCCAAGCCAGCATGTGAGTAATCTAGCTATAATAAAATATTCATATTGTTTATGAGGCTACCATGAGGTGTGCAATGTGTTGATCTATGAGAATCCAATGAGACAAGGCTATATGCCATGCATATACAATATGTTGTTGAAGCAGGGACTACAAAGTAGAGCTGCTGAATGGATCACTGAGCGGAAGCTAGTGACTATGCAGGAACATGCTAGAGAGAGGGAATAAGCATAGTGAATGGGAAACGTATAACATGCCCTATAGAGAGGATAGCAATGAGGGATACCAGAGGTATCACTTGCAGTGCTGAGTAGTGCTTGACTAAGGAGGAGCTGGTGAGGCGACAACTTAGAGGAAGGACTAGATGAAAGTAGTACTCAATATATCAAGACTGGGGAGTACTCTATGATACAGGCTTGTATATATACTCTAGGACTAAGTGCATGGACCATGCTACTATGTCCTGCCCTAAGCTACATGAGGATGCCTCAATGCATGGAGGCTATCCACATGAGGCACACATGAGGACTAAGCTGTCCACATGAGGTATACATGCCTATACCACATGCTACTGGTGTGATACTTTATCAGTCAGCACATGACATCACCAGTGATGTCATGGGCTTAGACTCTATATCACATGACAAGGGCTAGACCGAGTCACATGACCTCTGATAAGGTAAGAGATCAAGATAAGATGATGGATGCCAAGATAAGATAGATAAGCATCTATTATGGGCACTAAGGGAATATTAGTGTGGTGAAGCAGATCCGCAACAGTTGTGATGTCATACATAGGTCTAGATCTCAATCACATGATTAGATAAGATAATCTCTGAGCACTAATCCTTTGATAAGATAGATGCATATTGTTACAACCCTAATTTTTGACCTAAGTCTTGAGCACCTGAGTTATCTTATCTAGGCACACATCTATCTTATCTTATCTTATAAGATTTGATTAGCACCCACATATATCTTATTGAGTCATGTGATCAAGGTCTAGATCTATGATGTCACAAAACACATTGCATATGCATGGCACACTGCCTTGCCTCATTATTACCTCCTGGATTACATAACCTGTGCTCCTCATGGCTAGTGCATGCTTGATGCATGGTGGCCTTATTGTAGTTTAACTTATTATGGCTACATTACTCTCACGATATGTCATAGTTAATCTCATGTCTATCCTAAAGTAGCCTCATATAGAACATGTGTACTGTAGTATATAATGAATGCAGCACCAGCCAGACTCCTCAGTCTGTTCTGGTTGATTCCTGACTAAACAGTTCCCCTCCATCCTAAGTTTGCTTCCTAGTGGGTGGCTTAGTGCAATTCCTATATAGGTTTTGTTGTTCCAAACACACATTTAGATAAAATAACTTGAGTGCTTAAGATTTAGGTGAAAAATGAAGATCATAACAGTATTCCTTGTTACAACCCTCATTTTTGACCTAAGTCTTGAGCGCTCGAGTTATCTTATCTAGGCACGCACCTATCTTATCTTATCTTATCGGATTAGATTAGCACTTGCAGTCATCTTATCGAATCTTATCAAGTCACATGATCAAGGCCTAGAAGCCTATGATGTCACAATAGTCTAGAACATGATGTCATATGATGTCATACCTCATTGCATTGGCATGGCACACAGCCCTGCCTCATTGTCTCCTTATGGATCACATATCCTGTGCTCCTCATGGCTAGTGCATGCTTGATGCATGGTGGCCTCATGGTACTTTAACCTTATATAGATACTTTATCTCACAACCATGGGACTTACTCCCACGGCTGCCCTAATGTATGCCTCATGGCAAACACATGTATAGTAGTATATAATGAATGCAGCACCAGCCAGACTCTTCAGTCTGTTCTGGTTGATTCCTGACTAAACAGTTCCCCTTGCCTCCTTGTTTGTCTCTTAGTGGGTGACTTAGTGCAATTCCTGTATAGGTTTTGTCATTGCCAACAAAAGAACAGACTCTTCTCTTCACTACCTCACCCGACACCGGTACATGTGTCACGACCTTCAAACCCATCGAGGCCCTCATCGCACTGTTCCCCTAGTCTAGTATTGGTCTTGTCCCACCACTTGGGTGTAAAACAACCTCGCTTGGATAGCCGACCCTGAGACATTAATCAGGTGGTGTTACACTTGATCCAGGTAGGAATGAATGTAGCCTCTGTGAAGCAAGGGGAGACAAGGGACGAAGGAGACCACTGTGAGGTGGCGATCGCAGATGCCGTTCTATCGATTGTAGAGACGACTGTGGCACAATCAAGTGAAGTGTCACAAGTCTAGCGTCCAGTCAAGTGTAGGACGAAGACACGCAGAGGTTCACCCAGTGAAGGGAAGAGCAAAGGTGGGCTAGATTGACGAAGAGACGGAGGAGTACAGAGGAGATCTAGCTTAGGGAATATGGAGGGTATGGACGGATTTATATAGTACGAGGGAAATGAAGATGACTAAGTAAAAGGAACACCATGGAACATGGTGGAAGAAGATAAGTCATAATGCTCAGCAAGGTGAGTCATGATGCACAGCAGGATGAGTCATAATGACTGTGGATGGCGTCATAATGAGTCAGGATGAGTAATGTGCAGCATCGATGAGTAATGCGCAGTCAGGATGAGTCATGGTGACTGCGGATGAGTTAGAATAAGTCAGGATGATGAATGAAGATGAATAAGCAAGAATGAAGAAGATGAATAATCTGCAGTGATGGATGAGTCACGGCGGCTGCGGATGACCAATGATCCATGAGTAAGCATCTAGAGCTCAGTGGCATGAGAGCAGATCCGAAGGGGCAAAGGGGAACTGCCAGGGTAACGGGAATCGCTAGAGAGACTCGAGAGAGCATGGGGAGGCGATGGAGAACAGTGGTGATGCAGGAGAATAAGAGAACAGGGACTGGGTGTCCTGGAGAGGCTCGAACGTAGAGGCTCGGTAGTCCGAAGTGAGAGCATAGAAAAAGAATGGATCGTAACAGGTGGAGTACAAAGCTCCAATCTAAATTTTGTTACAAAGTAACGTGGTATATGTTCACTTTGGTGGTTATTAGTTCCCATTCAAGGGAGAGCAGCCACCCGCTTGTACCATGCAAAAGACTAGAATCTCGATCTCTTCTAGTATAAATAAGATTTGAAGCCTTGCAGAGCTAAATCTGTGCCATAGCCAGGCAAATCTGGTTCCTTTGACTTATGCCAATAAGTGTTTTGGGACTCGTGGACCCAATTTTTGTTTACAGGTTAAGATCTGGTTGAGAAGGACTCTTCGTGAGATCCCCCCAGGTAACAAGGTATAGTAACCAAAAGCTGGTCTCTTCATGAGCATCACATCGGTCAAAATAGCATCCCAATCATTTTCCTCACATTACTGTTATACAGTAAACTTTGCTCAACTTGTCTCTCCCACTCCTGAAATAAAGAGAGAGTCCATCACCCCTGAATTGCAGTACCCTCCTATTGAATACGAATACAACCCAAACAACAGCTGTCAACCAGGAATTGAGAATCTAGAACCTCACTTCATTCCAAACCCCATCTATACTGAATATGTCTCACGCTGACCTCGCCACTCTGATCGCATCACTGCAGCAGCAGATCTCTGATCAAAACACGGTGATAAACTCATTAAATATGACAGTCAGACAAGCAGAAGCAAGAGCCATAGCCGCCGAAGACATGGCCGCAAAAGGAACAACATCAACAAGTGTGTCCAAAAAGATCTCGGTAGTCCCTGATCCAGGGGTATATGATGGATCATACAATAGATTCGATGAGTGGGCCATGAAAATGGGTGTGTTCATAGAAATGAATACAGAAGCCTACCCATCAGATAAAGAAAAGGTCTTGGCCACTCTCTCATGTGTGGGGTCCTTCAAGGACCAAGACAAGAATGGTGCAGGTAACTGGGCCAGAAATCAAATGGTTAGATGTCAGAAGGTGGGAGAATATCCCACTTACAGCAAATGCATGCAAACACTCCGAGCAAGGTTCTCACTAGGGAACAACAAGGATATTGCCTTGAGGAAACTCATGGCATTAAAACAAGGACAAAACGAGCATATGCAGGTATTCCTGACCAAATGGATGGCCTTGTTCGACAAGGCCGAATGTGATGACTACATGGATACGGCACTCCTCGAACAGAATGCCCAACAAGATATTATCCAACAAGTTTTCATCGATGGCAAAAGGCAAGAAGTTGTTGAGGATTATGGACTAATCCTCCAAGGATATGCAGAAGCTATCGAAGCCTTTGAATATCGAAAGGGACCTACTAGAAAGGACCTGAACGCCATGGACATCGACACAGTACATCATGCATGGGAAGAGCCTTTGGAATATGGGGGGGCTCCAAGTCATTCGCAGCTAGTGTTTGAAGGTCCGGTCCCAGGACCACTCTAGGACTGGTCCTGGGACCGGACTGGACCGCTTAGGACCGGTCCTACCAGTCCTGGTCCTTGGGTTTTATAATTAGCATCAGTCCAGTCCTCAGATTTTGACTTAATCAGAAGAACCGGTCCTTCGGCTAACTA
>JBBPMR010000625.1:0-16897 GCA_038090415.1 Rossbeevera mucosa | reverse complement strand
ATTGCAATGCTCTATCCCCGGTGCACACAAGTGGCAGTGCCATGAGGGAAAAATGCGAACCAAAAAGGAAATGAGTCATTATGTAATTGAAACACTTCATTGAACCTGATATATATGGGTGACCTACTCCTTCCTAGTCCGCCTGCATCATCCGTATCTTACAGTTACAGACATCATCGAATGAATTCACGCCGCAAAAATTCCAACGCTGGCTCTCACGGTGCACTTGTGTGCTCAGTGTCATGAGCCGGTCTTCTAAGAATCTGTGAAACGACCGACGAACCCCATCACGGCATGGCTACAGAGCGCCCAAGAAGCGAAAAAGGACCGATGAACAACGGCTTTCGAAATTGAGTAGCTGTCCTCGGAAAAACCTTCTAACACTCTATCCAGCGCTCGAGTTTGAAGGGTTATTCCGAGTCTGAACCGGTATAAAATACTTAGACGGCAAAAATATTTCGTCCCTTCGTCCTCTTATTTCCTCTCTCCTCTCTTCGACCGTTCCTCGTTCGATATGCCGGCTGTTGGTGTCTCCACCGTAGAGACTCAAGATGCATCTCTAGAGGGTCTGATAGACCCGCGAAGAAATTGGTACAATAACAGGCGGTAGGCACGCCATGCAATTGTTTCTCCCTATTAGCTCACATCCCAGCCAGGCTCATTATACTCCACGCATGGATTGTCCTTTTGTCCGTCCAGAAGACCACTCGCGCCTCATGACATTTTTGACGATATCGCCCATAGACTCATTACTTCATCAACGAATGGTTACGATGGTAGCATGATGAACGGTTTGCAGTCCCTCGATCAGTGGGAGTCTGCTTTCAACCACCCCTCTGGCGGCAAACTTGGTCTGCTCAATGCCATTCAAGTGAGCACATATAAGTCGCCTTTTTCACCTAACCTTGCGTCCATGTAGAATATCGGTGGTCTGGCAGCCTATCCTTTCGCCCCTTACTTGTCCGATGGTCTTGGTCGTCGTCGTGCAGTGTGGTTTGGCGCGGGTATCATGTGCATCGCTACCGCCGTTCAAACTGCTGCTCAGTCAGTCAGCATGTTCATTGGTGCTCGTTTCTTGATTGGATTTGGCCTCACCTTTGCGGGTAAGCACCATTGAGTTGCAGTCATGCGGTCCCATGAACATATACATAGCAAACGCCGCTCCAATGTTGGTCACCGAGCTTTCCTACCCAACGTACCGCGCCCCTTTGACATCTTTGTACAACTCCCTTTGGTATTCTGGTTCTATCATGTACGTCTTTCTGTTTGATAACACTATTTTTATCTCTAAATCGTGACTATCTTATTAGTGCCGCATGGACGACATATGGTACCTTTCAAATAAACAACACATGGGCTTGGCGCTTGCCATCAGCGTTACAATGTGTTCCATCAGTTTTGCAGTTCCTTCTTGTTTTGTTCGCGCCCGAGTCACCTCGTTGGCTGGTGAGCAAAGGACGCGAAGAAGAGGCATTGGATGTCCTTGCATATTACCATGCTGATGGGGATGTGTAGGTAACCCCGATGCAGTCCCTATCTTGTACTGACAAGTTGGCCTTTAGATTAGATCCACTCGTGCAATACGAGTTCAAGGAGATCAAAGCTGCCCTCGAGTTTGACCGCACGGTGGGTGCGAACGTGGGATGGAAGTCCCTCTTCGCCACTCCCGGAAACCGCAAGCGGATGCGGGTGATCATTGCCCTCGCATTCTTCTCGCAGTGGTCGGGTAACGGTCTCGTCTCATATTACCTGAACAAGGTGTTTGACCAGATCGGTATTACGGGGTCGGGGACTCAACTGCTCATCAACGGGATTCTTCAAATCTGGAACTTGGGCTGGGCCGTGTATGGTGCTTTCATGGTCAACCGATTGGGTCGCCGCTTCCTCTTTTTGACATCTGCCGGTTTGATGACGCTTTTCTACGCTGCACAAGCGATCTGCTTCTCCCAGTATGCTCAACATGAGACGCCTGCGGCTGGGCATGCCGTCATAGCATTCATCTTCCTCTTTTACGCCGCGTATGATATTGCGTTCACGCCCCTCATTGTCTCGTACACGGTCGAGATCCTGCCATACAACATCCGCGCTAAAGGATTTAACGTCTTCGGCTTTGTGATTTCGGTCGCGCTAATCTTCAACCAGTACATCAACCCGATCGCGCTGGATGCTATTGGATGGAAATACTATGTAAGTTATGCTTAATATCTTATCCACGACCACGACAAAGTGATTTGACACAATCGATCGTCTAGCTCGTGTACGTCTGCTGGCTCGCTTGCGAATTCGTATTTTGTTGGCTCTTCATCGTGGAGACCCAAAACCGGACGCTCGAAGAGACCGCAGCATTGTTTGATGGCGAAGATGCCATTCACATGATTACCCAGCAAGCACATGAAATAGGCAAAGACTTTATCCCCGAAAAAGGGACTGTGGAGCATAGGAGTGCATAAATACCCAGGTCGGGTGGATTGGGCGTTTTACTTTGGTAGGCTGCGAGGCTATGCTATCTCATGTTGGTTTAGTTGACGCTCATTTTCCCCAGCCACTCTCAACCCTCCCTCGAGCAATTTGCAGTGAACGTCTTTCAGCTTCTTGCTCTTGTTGCTGACATGCTGTATCTGTGTTTAAGTACACTCAGTACTGACTCAGATCAGAACTATGTATTACATACCTGTAGTGATGCCACAGTTTGGTTTTTTTGTGTTTGCAGTTTTTTGACCTGGTTTTACTTCCGGCATTTTATTTTTTATTATGGATTGACTTCCAGTGAGAAATATGTAGCTAACATCTGTGTCTATCAGAAAGCATAGAAGCATATATGGTTATTTATTGACCATTTGTGAGATATAAGCTTAAAAGTAACTTTGGTTTCATTTTAACCATATAATGGTTTAAGTTAAATAAATCCACAATAGTGGTACTCATTATGGCTATTATGGGGCTATTATGGGCAATTATAAGGCTATGCTGGGGCTATTATCTGACTCAGAAAAAGTAGTGAGTGAGGATGAATGCTGGTCGGAGCCCAAACTTATATGCCTGCCATACACCACCCACGACGCTGCACTGCACAGACCAAGCGGCCTGTAACGATGGCAGGAAAAGCTCGAACCAGTATAGACAAAGAGTGATGAAGTGACAGCTCGCCATACGGCAGCAGCTGGTCACCTGAGGACTAACCTAGCAAAGGGCTAGACTCACCAGAGGGTTCAGACGGAAGGTTGAGGTTAGCATGTAGTGGTTTGAGTACAAGATGCTATTAGAACTCAGATGTGGAGTTCGAATATATATACATGTGATTATGTAAGTACTACTAAATATGGAATGAACTACCATTCATTCAACACTCCCCCTTGCTAAGCAGCTGCTCTGAGTGTGTAAGCAAGTGAATGATTCTCCTAGGACTGTGCTTTGTCATAGAGAACGAGGCCAAGCTGGCGCCAGCAGTTAGTGAGTGCCTTAATGCCAAGGTTTTTGGTAAACATGTCAGCAGGATTTTTAGTACCTTCGACAAAGAAAATCTCAATGAGGCCTTCCTTGACAAAGTCTCGGATGCCATGCCATCAGATGTCAATATGTTTTGATTGACTCTCTGTAATGGGATTGTTTGCCATAAATATAGAACCTTGATTGTCGCCACAGATCAGATTAGGCGTCATGTGATAGCCCATTTCTTCCATAAGTGTTCTAAGCCATACTACCTGCTTGCTACAATCAGACAGGGCAACATATTCAGCTTCAGTGGATGAATATGCCACATGAATTTGTTGGCGTGATTGCCAGCTAAAGATGCACCTGGCTAGTTTGATGAACCAGCCAGTTTGAGAGTGACAAGATAGTGAGTCAGATGCCCAGTCTGAATCAGTGTATGTGATAAGACCAGCTCCTGAGGATCCATCGAATACAAGGGAGTAGTATTTTGTCCCAAGTAGATAGCGGCATATGTAAAATGTGCGATCAAGATATTCTTTGGAGGGTCTTGCAGTGTGTTTTGACAGAGCAATGACTGCAAAGGCAATGTCTGGGCGGGTTCTGAGCATTAAATATAGCAAGGAGCTGATCACTTGTTGGAAGAGTGTCCTGATCTGAGGGTTGACTGTGCCTTCATAGGCAGCAGGTTGATACCCTTGTGGGAGTGGTGTAGAAGCCACACGAGCATTGACGAGATCAAATCATGTTAGAATTTTATCTAGATAGGTGCATTGATCAATTAAGATCTTGCTGCCATCTTGTTTTATGCTCATGTGTAGAAATTCCTTGGCAGGACCTAAGTCTCTGCATTCCCAGCGCTTCATGAAGGCGTCTTTCACCACTTTAACCACTTTAAGGTCAGGTCCACAGAATAGGGCATCGTCGACGTAGATAATGGCGACTGTTACGCTTGGCCCGGGTAGGGACGAGTGCAGCCTTTGTTAGACAAAGGGAGACGAGGGATGAAGGATACCGCTTCAAGGTGGTGGTCGCAGTGGTCGTTCTATCGATTGTAGAGACGACTGTGAGCACAATCGAATGAAGTGTCACTAGTCTAGCATCCAGTCAAGTGTAGGACGAAGACACGCAGAGATTCACCCGGTGAAGGGAAGGATCAAGGTGGGCTAGATTAACAAGGGTATGAAGGTACAAAGGAGATCTAGCTTAGGGAATATGGACGATATGGAAGGGTTTATATATAAGTACAGGGAGTGAAGATGACTAAGCTGATGGAACACCATAGAACATGATGGAAGGAAGATGAGTAATCCGCAGTGTGAAGATGAGTCAGAATACTGCGGATGAGTAATGGTTACAAAATAAGATGAGTAATGCGCAGCATCGATGAGTCAAGATGAGTCATGATAAGTAATGCACAGCATTGATGAGTCATGAGGGAAATGATGACTAAGGTAGATGAGTTATGGGTATTATGTCATCATAGAAGAAAGGAAATGGCCTAGGCATGGTTTGAACGCAGGGCTTTGTAGTCCGTAGTGAAAACAAGCGAGAAAAAGGAAAAGAAACAATGAAACAAGTGAATCGTAACATTACCCCCCTGTTATGTCCAAGCTACCAGCAAGGGACTAGAAATCTCCATACGAGGGGCCAGGAGAACCGGTGACATTAGCGTAGGCAGTGTCATCCCAGACGTCGTTATCGACCAGGGTGTCATCGGCGGACGGGGAGGAGGAACAGGACGAATGCGGTTGGACCGGCAGGGATGATTAGAACAAGAGGACCTAGAGGATTGTGGCGAGGACGTGGGGGATGAAGCAGGAGATGGAATGCCTGGAGGGCGTCTTAATGGACAGCGACCTTGATTATGGCCTGGTCGCCAATATAGACAGGTAGGACACTAGTAGAACATGCAGTCATTGCGTCTATGTTCAAGGCGGTGGCAGTGGAAACAGGCTTCATGGTAACGCAGATGAGAGCTAGTAAGGGGAGTCTGTCCATGGTTACCCGTCCAATGGGCTTCCGCGCGATCTAGGGCGTGTATTTCATCTGACCCGAGTGGTGAGGATGATGCAGATGGGGTATTGGGGGATGGAATGCGTTGTTGCTGGCTCAATTCCAAGAGATAGCAGTCCAGGTCCTGCAAGAATTCTCCCATACCAAGTTGGTATAAAGCGATGGAGAGGGCTCCTCGAAATTCATTACAGATAGTGGATAGGAGGGAGCCGATGAAGCCGACATGGGCCTGAGCAGTGACATGAGATGTGATGGGAGTAAGGCGTTCCGCTTGGAGGTATGTGCGGTAAAGGGCATAGAGTGGGGAACCGACATCAAGATATGCAGAAATCGAGGAGGCGAGATGCAAGTTGGTGATAAACTGGTTCATAAGGTGAATATACTCCTCATCGGGAAAGTCATCACGAAGGCGATTGGTGTAAAGGGGAATATCAATGGAGAGAATGGGTATTGGGAGACGAGTAGACAGCGTGGTGGTGGGAGAGATGGGGACTAGTCCTTCCTGGGCGTACCATCCAGATGCTGAGTGATCACCCCAACCGGCATCGGCTGTAGTAGAAGTGGTATCTAAGGGCAAAGAAGAGGAGATGGGTGAAGAAACAGAAGACGGAGTGGATGAAGTAAATTTGATGGCCATAATGGATGATGAGTTTTGAAAAAGTTAAGAGCGACGTTGTGGTTTCTTGGTGGAAGTATATGGAGGTGAGGAAGAGGAGGGAAATGCAAGAGGGTGAAGTTTCTTATAGTCCAAAAGAAGGGATTTGGCATGCCACAACTCCGACTCGGCGATCCATGAATCTTCTTTGGTGGAGTACCCTTTCCATCAGATTAGAAACATGCGGCGTGACGGAGTCCCGCGATGGCATAATATTCGTTCTATTTTGTATTCTTCCTCTCCTTCTATAAGTTCCGAGGGTGGTGCAGGGAAGTTTTTTCCATGGACGGTGTTCTCGTGATAAGGGGTGAGAAGAGAAGCGTGGAACGTGTTGTGAATTTTCCACGTTTTAGGGAGGCATAAAGTGTAGGTGATCGGTGATAAGACTTTCATGATGGTAAAGGGGCCTTCGCGTTTCGGGGCGAATTTCGAATGAGTCATAGTGCGGCGGAGGTTCCTGGCTTTGAGCCAGACCTTATCTCCGAGGGAAAAGGGGATAAAGCGGCGGTTGGAACGGGAAGCCATGACTTGTCTAGTGAGTTCATGAGAGGCAAGAGCTTCGTCTCGGGCTGCGGCGAGGTCTTTGAGACGGGTTTCTACTGCTGGAATGTTGGTATCGGAGATGACGGAAGGGAGGGTGCGAGGTTCGAAGCCAAGGATTAAGGAGAAGGGGGATTTGTTGGTGACAGAATGGGGACAGTGATTATGCGCGAATTCGGCGTGAGAGATTAGTTCTGACCATGAAGTGGGGTTGCTTCCACAGAAAATCCGAAGGTAGGTTTCAACTTCTTGATTAACACATTCCGTTTCGCCATCAGATTGTGGGTGATACGTGGTGGATAGAGAGAGGTCATAGCCGAGAAGGCGTCTGAGCTCTCGTGCAAAGGCGGAAGCGAACTGAGGGCCGCAATCGGAGATGATTTTGTCATAGAGTCCAAAGCAGGTGTACACCTTGTGGAAAAAGAGGGATGCTATTCTTTCGGCGGTGATGGTTTTCTTGGTGGGGCAGAGGATTACCCCCTTACTAAGCCCATGGTCGACCATGACCAGGAGAGAATCAAAACTGGAAGACAGAGGAAGGTCTGTGATTAAGTCGCAGGAAATTTGTTGGAAAGGGCGAGAGCACAGGGATTTGATAGGAGTAAGCGGTGGAACAGTAGGGTGGGTATTTGCCTTGTTCTGTTGGCATAAGGCACACCCCTCAACGTATTTACGAACGTATTGGGCAAGGCCGGGCCACCAGAATTCGGCAGCAACGAGTTGACGAGTTTTCAAGTATCCGGGGTGACCGGCAGTAAAATGATCGTGACAATGTTCCAAGATAGAATGGCGGAGGGTGTCGACGGGAGGGACATAGACGCAGTCTTTATAGGTAAGTACGCCAGCTTGAAATTGCCAGTCGGAGAGACGAGACTGAAATGCAGGGGGTATCTTCCCATCCAAGGCCTGGAGGGCCTGCAAAACGAGGGGATCATCTTTCGAGAAGGAGGCAATGACTTCGTTTAGTGAAAGGTCAAAGAGGCGTACAAAGAGGAAGTCTGGGAGGAGGACTGTGTTGTCGTTGTCAGGGGAATCAGGGCAAAAGTCAGAACGGCGGGAGAGGGTGTCAGGGCCAGCAAGGAGTTTGCCCGCAATGTGAATGATCTTAAGATCGAAGTCGGAGAGGTCGAGGAGCCACTGGGCTTGGCAACGATTTAGATGTTGGGCTTGACGGAAGTAGGTAAGGTTTTTGTGGTCGGTGAAGACTTGTACGGAGAATGGGGAACCGTGGAGATAGTGTCGCCATGCTTTGAGAGTGCGAATGATGGCGAGGAGTTTCTGGTCGTAGATGTCATAGTTCCGTTTGGCTGAGGAGAACGTCTGGGAGAGATAAGAGCAGGGGTGCTAATCACTGTTGGAGTCTGTTTGGAGGAGGATAGCACCGGTGGTGTATTTCGATGCATCAGTAGTGATAGCAAAAGGGGCGGAGAGGTCGGGAAGTCGGAGGACAGGTTTTGAGAGAAACAGTTGCTTCAGAGATTGAAATGATTGTTCACAAGCTGGAGTCCAGGACCAGGCGAGGTTTTTCTTGGTCAAGTCAAGGAGGGGACGAGCAATGGTGGAGTAATCCGGGATAAACCGGCGGTAGAAGTTGGCAAAGCTGAGGAAAGAGCATACTTCCTTGACTTTAGTGGGGACAGGCCAAGAAGCAATACTGTCCAGTTTGATGGGGTCCATAGCAATTTGTCCAGGTTGGATGATCATTCCGAGATATTCGACCTCTTTGGTAGCAAAGTTGCATTTTGAGAGGCGAAGATGGAGGTCAAGTTCTTGCATCCTTTGAAGGACACATTTGGTGCGTTCAGTGTGGGTATCATCGTCTGGGGAGAAGATCAGGAGGTCGTCCATGTAGATGATAAGCCATCCTTCCACGATCATGTCACGGAAAGAGTCATTCATGAAATGTTGGAACGTTGCAGGGGAGTTGCACAAGCCGAAGAACATAACAGTTGGTTCATAGAGGCCCTTATGAGTGATAAAGGTGGCTTTCCATTGGTGTCCGTCTTTGATGTGGACATTGTTGTAGCCCCATCGGATGTCGAACTTAGTGAAGACTTTGGCATCCTTGAGTTTGTCGACTAAGTTGGAAATAAGGGGAAGAGGGTAGGCGTCGCGAATGGTGTGTTCATTGACATATCGGTAATCTTGACAGGGGCGAAGTTTGCCATCTTTCTTTTTTATGAAGAAGAAAGAGGAAGCCTGAGGAGAATTCGACGGGCGGATTTTCCCTGAATGAAGATTTTCTTCAAGGAAGTCGTCTGTAGCTTTGCATTCATCTGGGGAGAGAGGGTGTAGTTTTCCAATTTTGGGGACGAAGGATTCTTTGAGATTGATCTCGTGATCATAAAGGTGAGAGGGGGGAACGTGGTCGGTGGTTTCCTCAGAGAAGACTGAGGCGTAGGCCTTGTATTCTTCTGGAAGGACGGGAGGTGGTTTTGCTTTTTCAGCGGCGGCGGCGAGTTCGGTGAATGATGTGATTTTTCTACACAAAGGGGAACCGAGGGGGGCAAAACGACATACTCCACAAATGATCCAGTTAATGGTTCTGTTCTCTTTAGCTCGAAGGATGTAGTCGTGAGGGTCGTTGGAATCCAGATAGGAATGGAGGCGATCCTGAGCATCAGGAGTAATAGTCGTGTGACGCGGTGGTTTGAAGGGGGAAATGGAGGGGGGACGAAAGCAAGAGTCATGTCGGTGTGAGTCGGCGACATAGGTGGCATATAGGTCTTTTGACTGGTCACAAGATTCGTTGATGGAGAGCGTTTGAGCTTTCCAGTCGATGACGGGGTTTGTGGAGCGGAGCCAAGGGAGGCCAAGGATAAGGTTTTCCTTGCTGCAGGACATGACATGAAAGAGGACTTTCTGAGAGACTCCTTCTATGTTTACGTAGAGGGTACAAGTATGGTGGATCTCGCCATTTTTATTGGAGGATTGGTCAATGTTTCATACAAGGATAGGGACATCGAGTTTTGTGGTAGGGAGTCGGTGCTTTCGCACAAACATCCAGTTGATGCAGGAAATGTCTGCACTGCTGTCCACAAGGGCGCGGGTGTCAATGACTTTCATAGTGTGTGAGGGTACCACAAGCTGCAGGGGAATGCGCATGGATTTAGCAGATTGTGATACTATTACAGGGGCACACGTAGCACTAGGAGATCCTTGCATTGATCGAGGTCTCCTTTTCAAAAATCCCACTTGGTAGCAGGGGCAAAGCGGACTCTTCCAACCGTTTCTTCATCATCGTCACTTTCTACTTCCTTGAGCTTAGGGAGATCTTCTTCAACACGCTGGACCTTTTTCTTAGAAGGTTGAGATGCGAAGTTTGGGCAAGCAGCATTGGTATGTCCTGGTTTTCGGCAGCAGAAGCAGAGACCTTTCTCAATGCATCGTTTGCGTTCTTCAGGGGTGAGCTTCCCTACTTTGATAGTGTCAACATCCATAGTGTTCGGGTCACGGGTGGAGGAAGGAGCGGACAGTTGGGAGAAAGAGGTGGTATTGCGAAGGGGGTTATGAGAGCGGGAGATTACGAGGTTGGCGGTGTCCCATTGGGCTTGGTATTGGGTGGCGCGTTGGTACCATTCGTTGATGGTTTTCAGGACTGTGTTCATGGAGTAGATTCGGCGGGTGAGAGCAGGAGGGATTCCCACTCCAAAGTACAAGATGAGAACGTTTGGGTCGACGATCTCAGCTTGGGCTACGTTGTTGCGGAATTGGGTGATATAATCTGTAAGAGAAGGCTCGTAGGGACCTCCTTTCTTCTTCTGGGTCATCCGCTTGGTAGTTAGCCAGGCGATGGCGTTGTTGACGGAGTTGTGGTGTTTGAAGGCAGCCTTGAAGAGCTTTACGAAGTCCTTAAAGGTCCCCATTGTGATATCTCCATCGTCGTCGATAGAATTCTGTTGAAAGGTTTGGGCCCAGGTAGAGGTGGACCCTTTAGTCATGAATGAGAGGGCAAACACAATTTTCTTCACATCGGAGGAGTATACTTCTTTATTAACCTCGAGATAGAAGTTAACAGAGGTGAGCCAGGGCATGGACTTGGCATAAGAGCCATCAAAGTGTTCCGGGAAGGCGATGCGAAGCTCGGTGGGTTTGGACATGGAGGGTGGTTGGATGGGAGTGGGTGAAGGAGGAGTGGGATCGGGGGGTAGGGATAGAGCGGTTCGCAAGTGAAGGGACAGGGACAACATTTGATCCTCGTCTTCGGGAGAAGGGATGAGGATATCAGGCTCCGAAGGGTTTTCTTTGAGGCTGGAGTGGACGGAGGGTTCTGGCAAGGTTTCGACGGGGTATGGAGCGGAGGGTTGTTGCCTTAAGCGACGGGGGTTGGGGTTACAAGGGGGTCGAGAAATGGTGGGCGGTTCACGGCAGTGGTGACTGTTTGAAGGAAGCTAGATCTTTTGTTATGCTTGGCCCAGGTAGAAACGAGCACAGCCTTTGTTAGATGA
Organism: Rossbeevera mucosa; assembly: GCA_038090415.1. Lineage (NCBI taxonomy): Eukaryota > Fungi > Basidiomycota > Agaricomycetes > Boletales > Boletaceae > Rossbeevera > Rossbeevera mucosa. The sequence continues at coordinate 5,809 of JBBPMR010000625.1, read as the reverse complement.
AGGGAGACGAGGGACGAAGGATACCGCTTCGAGGTGGCGGTCACAGTGGTCATTCTATCGATTGTAGAGATGACTGTGAGCACAATTGAATGAAGTGTCACTAGTCTAGTGTCCAGTCAAGTGTAGGACGAAGACACGCAGAGATTCACCCGGTGAAGGAAAGGATCAAGGTGGGCTAGATTAACAAGGGTATGAAGGTACAAAGGAGATCTAGCTTAGGAAATATGGACGATATGGAAGGGTTTATATATAAGTACAGGGAGTGAAGATGACTAAGCTGATGGAACACCATAGAACATGGTGGAAGGAAGATGAGTAATCCGCAGTGTGAAAATGAGTCAGAATACTGCGGATGAGTAATGGTTACAAAATAAGATGAGTAATGTGCAGCATTGATGAGTCATGAGGGAAATGATGACTAAGGTAGATGAGTTATGGGTATTATGTCATCATAGAAGAAAGGAAATGGCCTAGGTGTGGTTTGAACGCAGGGCTTTGTAGTCTGTAGTGAAAACAAGCGAGAAAAAGGAAATGAAACAATGAAACAAGTGAATCGTAACAGCGACAATTTGGACATCTTTCACCATTCTGAATATGAAGATGCCAGCTTTGGACTTCAGATGTTCGAATCCGAGTTCTTTCATGGACTTGTTCAAAGTCTCCCACCAGGCTAGTCTGGCTTGTTTAAGGCCATAGAGGGCACGCTTTAAGCGGAGCACTTTATGCTCTTGTCCTCTGACTGTGAAACCCTCGGGTTGTCTCATGTAGATCTCTTCATCTAGCTTGCCATATAAGTAAGCACTTCTGACATCTAGAGCCTCAATGTGCCAGTTCTCCAAGGAGGCCAGTGCAAGCATTAAGTGCACCGTCTCAAACCTTACAACAGGGGAGAATATGTTGTCGAAATCGATCCCTTCGACTTGGGAGAAGCCTTTCACTACAAGGCAGGCATGCTTGCAGCCATCGGGTTTAACATCAAATACCCAGTGATTGGCAATGACTTTGCGGCCTTTCGGTGCATCTACAAGCTCAAAAACTTGTCTTTCTCGGAGCATGTCAAGTTCCTTTTGACATGCGTCTCTCCAGTCCTTTTGCTCATTAGAAGGCAGGGTTTATATATCCCTGTAAGTCCATTCTCAGTGTGTTTATCAGTGACCGTTGATAACGCCTTTAATAGTAAAAATGTCGCAAGTCCAGATCCCCCTTCACAACATAGGCATGCCATGTGATCCTCTTCATCAGAAGGGGGGGTGGCAGCAGTGGGTGTGTCAGGAAAACCACCAGGCACCAGCTGAGGTTGAGCAGCGCATTCATTGCGCTCGATATCCTGTGTCTGATCGACAGGGTGACGATCATCACCATAGACATTGTCAGGGCGGACAGGGGGCCTGCGAATGCGACTGGAACGGCACGGCGCAGGTGGCATGGCAGGTGGTGCAGGAGCTCTCCAGGGAGGAGTGCTAGGTGGTGGTTGGACAGGCGAAGGCGGAGCAGCAGGTGGTGTAACCGGATGAGGAGGATAACTTTGATGAGAGATTCCATCGTCTGGAGAGGGCACCGCTATAGGCGCATTGAGAGGAGGAGCAGGCTGGGCAGGTTCCACCATTGGCCGCGAAGGCGCTCTGCTCGGTTTGTCACAGCAGGGGAATTGCACTTCTTCGAAAGAAGCCTGCGCAGCTGTGAAGAGGACATTGTTGGGGGAATGCATAAAAAGGAAATTTGAGTCATTCCCTGGGGCCACACTGAGGTACACCATAAGTTCTGATTTAGGGGCCAGTTTGTTGGCCCGAACATCGGCAGGAAGGAAGACATATGTGGCGCAACCGAAGATGCGCAAGTGGTCGATCCTGGGCTTTTTCAAATGAATAGCCTCGAAAGGTGTTTGCCATTGAAGGCGACTGAGAGGGGTGCGGTTGTAGCAATGTGTCGCATGAGCAACAGCGAATTCCCACCAGCTGTCGGGCAAGCAGGCCATGTGGCGCATCGCCTCAGCTTTGTTCATAAGGGTGCGCATGAATCTTTCTGTGCACCCATTCTGTTGAGGGACATGAGGAGCACTTTCGTGAATCCTAATGCCCTCCCCCTTAAGTAAGGCATCGTAGGCGGCTGATTTGTATTTGCCACCAAAGTCAGACATCCAACCTTTCACCTGCGCATTAAATTGCATCTTGACTTCCTGTAGGAAGTGCTTGGTGGCAGTCAATGCAGCATTTTTGGTGCGCAAGGGAACAGACCAGGCCATTGAGGTGAAGTCATCTAAAAAGATGATAATGTACCTGTACTTTCAGTATGATTCGGTTGGGAAGGATTTGATGTCCGTATGGACAAGTTTAAACGCGCTTTTGGCACGTACAGTGGATGGGGGGAAGGAGCATTGAGGTTGCTTGCCTTTGGCGCAACCAGGACATACATGGGGATCTTTGTCCGGGATGGTGAATTCCAGGAGGCCCGTTGTGTGCTCTTTCACTTGTTTGACAACTTCCCATGAAGGGTGTCCCAAACGTCGGTGAACTGTTTCGTAGTCTATGGCGCTTAGAGCAGCCTTTCCAGCGAGTAAGGCTTCTAGGATGTACATGTTACGCCCGAGCTGTCCTGTGGTGAATGGGGCGAGTATTTCGCCATCTCCGCAAGTCATAGTCAATTTATTATGGGTGCCATATACTTTGGCACCTCTCATGAGAAGTTGTCCCATGGATACTAGGTTAACTCCTGACTTAGGGATATATCCAATGTTGTGCAGCTCTAAATAGCGCACTTGGTTTTCTGTAGTTCGCCATTGTAGGCGCACTTTCCTGATACCAGTAACAAAAATTGCACTGCCTGCTGTTTGAACAGGCAGTTGCTGATCCTTTTTAAGCTCCTTAAAGTCAACAAAAACATCTTTTAGGAATGTAAAGTGCATGGATGTGCCAGAGTCGAGTATCCACAGTCGTTTTGCCTTATTCTCATGGTGTGCACACTTAGAGCAGGTGCAAATGTCCATGTAGCATTTATCTACACTACTGCACAGAGATATAGTACTACGAGCTATAAGCGCAGGTGCAGCTGTTAGCGAGTTCCCTGTGAAGTAGGAGGAAGAGGGTACTGACTTGATGACTGGGCCGAAAGACCATTCATCCTCCATTTCTCCCTTCGACCCATAGAGGTCGATAAGGTCCTCTTCACTCCAACTGGCTGCCGGAGCAGAGGTGATGGTGTTCTTTCGAGAACACTTGGAGGGAGGAGGGGTGTCCTCATCGTACTCAGCAATATATTCTCGCCATGAGGCGAGTGTCGGAGTGGAGTCCATTGTGGACTCAGGGATGGGCTCGAGCCTTGCAGCGAGTGGCGGAGAGGAGGAGGAGGAGGCAACGGGACCAACATTGGCGAGGAAGGACGAGCCCTGCCTGGACAGACCTGTGTCGAGAGAGCGAATCATCTCGATAGGGGGAGCGATCTCAAGCCGGTGGGCAAGAGAAAACGCCTGCTGTATTTGGGTACATGCAGGCAGGCCTTGGTGCCCCTAGTATAGTTGGGCAGATCTGTTGATGAGGGCATGGGGGTCCGGAAAAGATTCAGGGCCAGAAGTGTATGCAACGGAGGCGATGTGGGCATGGTCATGATCATGGTCATGCTCTTGAGCTGCTGTGGAGTTTGATTCCTCCTGGCGCTTTTTGCCACCATGCTTGCCTTGTCATCCCTTGTTCTTTGGAGTGCTGTTATCATTTGACGATTGTTGCTGCTCGAACTTGGGGTCATCGCCCTTGTGCTTTACCACACTGATTTTGTGGGCCTGAGGTGCCTTCGGAACATTCTTTATCTGGCGCTGATTCCAAGAAAGGATCGCAGCCTGTCGGATATCAGCGATGGTGGGATCCACGAACTTCCCAGCAGAGTTCTTCTTCTGCGCAATCATTTGCGCGATGACATCCATGGAGGGGGGAAGCTTGGTGAGCAAGAGCATCGCCTGGATGTTATCTGGGAGCGTATATCCTGCGCCGTCGAGACACGAGAAGAGGTTTTCCACCTTGTTGATGGAGAGAGTGGGATGTGAGAACTGGGCGATCTTTGTTTCGAGTAGCTCTTTGAAAAGCGTGAAAGCCCCTGTGATGCCAGGGATGTTGTATTCAGCTTTGAGCGCAATGATGAGATTGGTGGCATTTTCTTCTGCAAAGTACTTCTGACGAAGGGATTCCATCATGTAGAGTTTGATGGTACCAGCGATGGTGTCGTTGGCCTTGTTTCATGAAATCCAGAAGTTGGTATCTTCCATGGTGGCTTTGGGGTCGAAGGTAGGTGCTGAGATTGAGAGGACCCAAGCACAACCGGTTGACCGGATGTAGGACGACATGATGGGCCACCATTGGGACCAGTTGGCTTCAGTGAGGACGGAGATAGTGATGGCAGAGGAGTGAGACATTGATGATTCTATAATCGCAAACTAGTCAGCATAATGAACTAGCATAGTTTCCCCCTGCTGGAGGCACAAAACCATGCAGCAATGAAGTGCAATGGTGCAGGTTTACAACCTTTGCATGCAGTGTTTCCGCGCAGCAGTGAACCTTCTGGAGCTAGCAGGTACTGCAGTCATAAAGGCATGAGGTACCACTTTGGCTACCAGGGCTCATAACCTGATGAAGTGACAGCGCGCCATATGGCAGCAGCTGGTCACCTGAGGACTAACCTAGCAAAGGGCTAGACTCACCAGAGGGTTCAGATGGAAGGTTGAGGTTAGCACATAGTGGTTTGAGTACAAGATGCTATTAGAACTCAGATGTGGAGTTTGAATATATATATACATGTGATTACGTAAGTACTACTAAATATGGAACGAACTACCGTTCATTCAATAAAGAGAAGTCCACAGCTGCGGCCACTATGATGCCTCCTGTCACCCAAACCACCACTGTACCCAAGAAGAAGCGACAGGGAAAGGCCAGTGCTGCAGCCGTTTCCACCCCCACTGCCCAGGGCTCTGGCCCCATTTCCAAAAAATATTCTGGTATGCATATTGGCTGGGAGGGCAAGCGAACAGACCTGCTTGTCGCTTGGATTTTGACCCATGAAGCCGATCACAATATCCTATTCAACAACACTCATGCCTCGTCCAACATGGCCCCTCCTGGCGACAGGCCATCTGGCAAGAACAAAAAGGATGTATCAAGTGTTATCACACAACATATCTTTAAGGACGATCCTGCACATTCCGGCTCATATGCGGTGGATCCTGCAAAATATGTTATGTCTGTGACCAATTGATTGAGCGCATAAGTACTCGCTTACCATGATATGCGCATACTTACCGCCTTTAGATTGAAGACCAAGTATCGCGAGCAACATGCACGATTCAAGAGCACCAGAGGTGGAGTTATCCCGGGTGGCATTGGAACGGATCCACCGGCACAAAATCTTTCAGGTGTGTATACTATTTACATTGTTGTTGTCGATCTCATATTGATGATAATCCAGAGGATGTCCTCCATGTCTTCCCTTACTATCAAGATCTTAACTCCATTTGGGACAGTGTTCCCTCCTTCGACAGTCTGCTTGTTTCGTCCAAAGCCAAGGCGAACCATGCAAAAAGCCTGTTGAAGATTGTCACATCAATGAAATCGAGTGCCAACTTCAATGAGACTGGTGGAGAGGAAGTGGACCTTGATGAGGATGACGCCGTTGGTGATGAACAGCAAGATTCTATTGCTGTGGGAGATGACTCAGGCCAATGTGGACCTTCTGTCATGGGTGGTATTGAGTCTAACTTCGATGCTGGTGATGAGGATGACCAGCTCATGGAAGATGCGACAGCTTCAAGTCCTCAGGTACACTGAAT
>JBBPMR010000624.1:0-16930 GCA_038090415.1 Rossbeevera mucosa | reverse complement strand
AAATCAAAAAAATGCCAAAGCAACCAATATAGTATGGACAGAAGTATTTAGAGGATTGCAATTGTAAATATGATGTACATAGAACTCAAATAACTGGGTTTATAAAAGTGACAATGTGTGAATGTAATGTACAGTATGTTACAGTAAATGTCAGATGCTGAAATATAGATTTAATGACTGACCATATTATTGACTATGCTACTGATCACACCATTAAATGTGGCTGACTACACAAAGTACTAAAAGTACACTAGGATAAAGCTCTTCAACACTACAAACTAGGTAACTAAGATAAAGCCCTTCACAAAAAACTAGAATAAAGCCCATCACTTAAAACTGTTGCAAATGCTAGTCATCCCTAGTCCTTTTTCACTTTAGTGCCTATAGCACCTATTCTTTTTCTTCATTTTGTTGAAGTCCAGAGTGCCCTAAAAATGTAGTACAAGCACTCAGTTCTTTCTATTATCTTATCTCACAGCATTATGTAATATGATGTCACTATGACATCACAAATCTAGACTTCTGCACAACATCAGCAAGGCATGCTTCTCTTCCATTCTGCATAGCCTTAGCCTCACCTTAGCAACATGGTAAGCATAGCCTTGCCTCACTGTAGACACATGTAGTATAGCCATAGCATAGCACTGTAGTAGTATATATACTTGAATGCAGCAATGGAACAAGCCAGTCTTGTTCTCGTTGGATTCCCTTTGCCAACAATCTTCTTCTCTTAGTTAAATTCAAATGCAGCACCTAGACATCCATCAAAGGTTGCCTTCAAAAACTAAATATAGCACTTCACTTGAAGCTAGGATAAAGACCTTCACTTAAAACTAGAATAAAGACCTTCACAGCAAACTAGCATCATATGAGCTGAAGGCCCAAACACTGGTGAAATGTCTCATGCAGTAAGATGCAAAACTATTGCAATGCCTAACCTTAAACTGGGGTGTGCAGTGCCCCACAATCATTTGTGGGAATTTCACTTTGCTTTGGTGGGAACAAATGAAGTACATAAGACCCAAAAGAGCCCCTGTACATACCCTTGGCTACAAAACTCTCTCCAGGGCCATGTGATTTGGTTCATACACCCCCAAGTTACAGATACATCCATTTCAAAACAGCAATAACATTGCAATAGTTTTGCACCTTTCACTAAGCACACTGAAATCAAGTGTTATGTGATTATATTTGATCATACAAACAAAGATACACATATTAGCATTATGTCTGAGTTTAAAATAGTTCACATGCATCTTTGTTTGCAACCACAACCATCATGAGATCCATCACTCCTACTTAGAAACACACCATCCTCTCTATGCTTGATGCTGGTCAATCTGCCAACTCTATTGCATCTTCTACTGGTCTTCATGTGTCTACCATATCCAGGATATGTTCCAAAGAGTGCTCTGAACTTCAGAAAGCCACTGGAGGTCATCCATCTAAGCTTTCCTCTGCCAATATCTGCCATGCCACTCATCTCATCTCCTCTGGAAAGGCTGAGAATGCTGTTCAGGTGACCAAGGCACTCACCAATATAGTCAACCAGCCTCTCTCCAGTTTCACAGTGCATAGACACTTGAAGAAGACAGGTATGAAAGCTGTGGTCAAGTCAAAATGACCTCTTCTTTCAGCCAAGTATCACAAGGGTCATCTGGACTTTGCTTATACTCATAAGGATTGGACTCTGGAGGACTGGAAGAAGGTAGTATGGTCTGATGAGTCCAAAATCAATTGCCTAGGGTCAGATGGATGCAAGTGGGTGTGGAAAAAGGCAGGGAAAGGGCTCAGTGATAGGCTGGTAGAAGATACAGTCAAATTTGGAGGAGGTTCTTTGATGATGTGGGGGCGTACAACTTGGCAGGGAGTTAGCTATGCTACCAAGATTGATGGTAGGATAAATGGGGACCTTTACCTTCAGATTTTGAAGGATGAATTGCTAGATTCCCTGCAGTTTTATGGTCTTGAATCTTGATCCTCCTGACATCATCATTCAGCAGGATAATGACCCCAAGCATACATGCGAGAAGGTGAAGGAGTGGCTTGAGGAGCAGGATGTTAGGACTATGGTATGGCCTGCACAGTCTCCTGACCTTAACCCCATTGAGCATCTCTGGGGGTATCTCAAAAGAAGACTAGCAGATCATGAATCTTTTCCTAAGGGCATTTATAAATTGTGGGAGAGGGTTTAGATTGATTGGGAGGGAATACCAGTTGAGGAGTGTCAGAAATTGATAGAGAGCATGCCTAGGAGGGTTCAGGCAGTTATCAAGGCAAAGGGAGAGTATACCAAGTACTAATATACCCAAGATATCAAAAGGTGCAAAACTATTGCAATGGTATTGCTGTTTTGAAATGGATGTATAATTTCAAGAGCATGCAAACCAAATCACGTGACCCTGGGGAGAATTTCATAGCCAAGGGTATGTACTTTATTTGTTCCCACCAAAGCGAATTTGGGGTTAGGCATTGCAATAGTTTTGCACCTCACTGTATGTATGGATGGAGAACTAAATGCCACATTCTCGAGATTTATTATAAGTCTCACTCAGAAGAATGCCAGTATTTCCATTGATCATTCAGTGTATCCTACATTCACTGTTAACCATTGTTCCACACTTGCAATCTAGATTCTCTTATCCCTTCTACACCTCCCTTTCTGGATTAGAAAGCACCAGATCAGCTGGTCAATTACGTCAGGGGCATCCTACCGATCAGTTGCGCGTGCATAAACTCAATTCAAACCGAAACGACGAGACATCATATCTACAGGCCACTGATACTACCCGCCACGCTCTCGACAGCATTTTTAAGATGATGTGCTCCCCGGACGACGTTGTCGTTCTCGTCTTCAGCACACTCGGCAATGAACGTCACCGTTTCCCCGACGAACCCTGCAAGAATCACGGGGTGAGTTTTTTTTTTTATGGAATCCGATGCGGCGGCAGAGGGACGTACCGACGAGTTTGCCTCCCTCGGATTTCCACATCTCCGTCACGCACTCCAAGGCGAGGATACGTACACGGGCGTCTTCGGAACGGGTATGCATCAGTAGATCGAGGTTGAGGCGCTTGAGCAGGTCGGAAGTGTGAGGAAGGACTGCGATCACGGCGAGCAGACAGGAGACCAAGCGTCGTGGGGGCGTCTCCGACTCCGAACCGACGGCAGCCGGGTCTAATGACGGGGGAGAGGGCAAGCGAGCGGCAATGGGTACTTGGGACAGCATGTGTGGTAGAAGCACCGCTAGTTTGTCTTCACGCCAGCATGCTTAGAAAATGGGACAGTTGAGTTGTAGGTCTGAGTGCGACATACGTCGACGAGCTCACCTCCGTCGTCGGCTTCGAGAGACTTCGTCAACGTTGCCATCACGCTAGACCACAATCCGTAATCCGTCGGAGAAGACTTTGAGGACTTGCTAAAGGATTCTAGTACCTCCGTCAGAGGACGCAGCAGCATGGATATGTAGGGATTCATCAATCCCTGTGGTGGATGATCAGCATGCTACAAGCTCCTGATCGCAACGACGTACCTTGAAGTAGTCAAGCAAGTTAGTATACACATGACAGAAAGTAACCCTCCTCTCGTCCGTCGCTATTGATAGTGTTCGACCGTCATCTTCGACCCAACCAACGTCTCAAACGCACCTTTTTCGTCTGCAAATGCCCAGTCGTGCATGCGTCGCAACAAAGGTCTGAATGCGTTCTCGTTGAGCTTCACTACGAGTTCGATGAACGTTGATATCACATGAGGCTCTCCCTGCCAAAGAAAACGTTCACGGGTGAACTTCGTACGTACGTGATCCACCCAAACGAAGTCACTGACCTGGGTGAAGCCAAAAGACATCTTGATGTCGAACGCTTCCATGAAGACTTTAAACAGCGATCGCACATTGTCTAGTACTTCTGGACGAGGCGCAGCCTGTAGAGCCCGTTTGAGTAGCGCAAAATATCCGATCATGCCGTGGACGTCCTCCTGATGCACCATCACCGCGTTGGTCAGCGTTTTCCACGTGTAGCCGATTGGATAGTATTACATACCTTGCTCTGTGACTTCTGTACATTGGACCACAGGTCACACAACATGGGAAGCAACACCTCGGCAGACGTTCGTTTTGAAATCGCCTTGCAGAATCCTGTGAGTGGATTTTGTTGTACGGTCGAGGTGGCGCTGTAGTCGACATAGAGCTTCGCTATCTCGGTCAGTTCCTTTGATCCATAAAACGCGGGGAGAGATGACAGCAAGCTTTGAAGTGTTTCAAGGGCAGCCTCCCTTCCGTCAGAGAGTGCTACAAGTTCAGTCAGGAATATCAACGAAAAAAAAGGTATCACAAGAGACATACATGTCTTGCCTTTAAGACCCTCGCGAAGGATCGCGATACACTCTTTTGTAATGTCCCTAAAGTGGGGGATGATCCGCGGCCCGAGAGCAGAACTTATATTCGACCAGATCAGACACACCGTGAAATGCGAGATGACGATACGACTTACACATAACACGGCAATACCGACATAGCAGCAGCCGCAGACGTCCCCGATCGCACCACCTTGAGGACGCGAGGTAGCGTAGACAGCAGCGCAGTTTCCTCGCCATCACAGCACGTAGATCCCATTGCCTTCAATGCTACGAGGGCAGACTCGACCAAGGGGCCCGCAGACTGGTGTGCAATGATGTCTTGGATGGCATCGATGAGTTCTACAACCGTCGCCTGACACTCCTCGCGCAACTTTTCGGTGACGAGCGGAATTCGAGCGGAAAGAACACCGAGCGCTCCTGCTTTGATCTAGAAACGAGATACTGTCTAGGAAATCGCAAGATGAAATAAAAAGACGTACCCTCACGTCTTCGGACGTCAACATCATGCGCGCGGCAACCAAGAACTCTCCCGCGGAAATGGCATTCATGATGCGCTCCATGGCAGTCTGAGCAGCAACTACGATCGCTGAACCGTCGCTCTCCGATCCATGGCCGGTCGGAAGGGCAGCGAGATCTAAAAGGCGGGAGATAATGTCGGCAGTGTTTCCGCTCACTCCATCTTCGCTACTGGCCCCTGAGTCGGGTCCCGACGGCGTCAAGGAAGTGCTCGCAAACAAAATCAGTGCTTGTATGCGACGTTTCAGCGTTGCAGACGTGGACGAGGAGTGTTCTCCATCGCTAAAAACACGGCTTAGCATCCGCGACTTAAAAGGATAAAGCGATAACTCACCGAGGATAATCCAGAAGTGCAGGACCTGCACTTTCAGGTTCCAGAAGCCGGGATCGAAGCCGTAAACACTCGTTCAAGACCTCCGTGAGCACCTGTGACGCGCGTCGTGAACTGTCATCCGGCAAAAAAAAAAAAAGGTAGACGCACGAATAGTTGCCATGGGCGTTCGAAATGCCGTAGTAGAGATGCAGGAAGCATGAGCGTATTTTGCGCCTCTTCCGGGTTCTGACGGCTCGCACGATTGGTAACCTTGTCCACTAAGAGCATACACACCGGTGCCAAGAAGACGTGTGCTCCAAGGGCTCCCACTAAGTGAACAAAAAAGCTAAGGTAAAATGAGGAATCAACTCAAGTGTTATTCGAGATAGAGAAAGAACACACTTTTGTCGTCGGTGTCGAGGAACGTGATTCGACGCGTCCGTAAAGATACGCAGGAAATCCCTGGCGCCCACGTACAAGTCGAGACCACCCACATGCTTTGTTTTTAGGGACGACGCCATCACCGGCACGATGTTATCGATGGTCTACGCCGAAATCATGGAACCGGCTTTTCAAGGAAATAAATGGACATCAACTCACGTTCTGAACGACCTTGAAGCTATATGAATCGTCTCTGTGGAAGATGTTGGATCCCATGAACGTGAAGATGGGCATGATATTGTGCAGGACAGAGTCGGGCGTAAGTCTTGCCAAGTTGGCCATCAAGAGCAGAGCCTCATTGAACGTTTGAGGGTTGTCAGTAACTGGATAACAATAATAAAATTTAGATGTCGGTGGACGACGGAAGTCCGATTTAACTGACCCCTGATGAGCTCAACCAAAACGTCCAGGCGAATAGGCCTCGCTGGAGGATCCTGGATCCCTCGTTGAATAACGGAGAGGATTACACCACAGTAAATCACTCACCACTAATTTACTCGCGCTCTTTTCTATCGCAGCCATCAACATCTGGCAAACGTAGTTGGTGTCCGAAGGTCCCCAAAGGTCCGAGCGCACGATCTTGTTGAGCGTCTCCAAAAGGTTCGATATCAAATCCACGGATCCGGGAGTCTCTGTCGTCGCAAGCATTTCCGCCAACAAACTCAGCGGCTGGAGCTTGCTATTCCCAGTTGTGTGTAGTGTTCTAGGGGGAAAAAAGGAAAAGGTCAGTCTATTGACCCGGACCGGATGACGAGGATGGTTTGCATACGAGTCCAACTTTGCACGTTTGTTCACGGGCGCTTCGTATTCGACATAGTCGGGTTGGAATTGAACAAGAAGGTGGAGGCTCAACCTAACGTCTCCGAGAAGTTTTCCGAGGAGGGTTCGGGATGCCAGGTACTTGGACGCGAGCGATAATTCGTCAAAACCAAAATCTCTCCAGGTTGGATTTACTCACTGCTTCACCACCTTCAGCCCCTGCTTGCAACAATACTGCGCAAATGTCTGCTCGTCTCTCGAGTCTGAGACTCGTAAAGAGCCTCTGCTCGAGAGCAGTCGCATACAGCTCCCGGGCCGATGCGTCGGAATCTGAGGAGACCTGGATCAGCATACATATAATCAAACATATGGCGAATGAAACAGACTGGAGCGGAAGTAAAATCGAAGGCCTGAAATGAAGACAGGCCAGATCTCGTTGTCTGTGTTTTGGATGCTCATCGGGTTCATGCCGAGGAAGCCCGCGACGACGAACGAGACGTAATCCTCGAACGATGTTCCAAACATCTGTATGATGGAAGAGGGATCTTGTATCAAGTCCTTCATGACCGGCAGCAACATGACGGTCTTGGAGAAATCAGCGACGCTCTGGATGGAACGGAGTAGCGCGATCCGAGCAGATGCAAAGGGATGGGTGACAACATGCGAGAGCAAGAAACACATGACCCGGCACCTGTATCTGCGTACGAAATATCAGCGCCGAACGTCAAGTGGGTCGATAATCTTCCGTACTTTGCAGACAAGCCGTTGAGGTGATTCTGGTGGAGCACTTGGATGTAGTCCGGATCTTGCACCACCTGCGCTTGGTTATCTACCAGGGCCTTCGTATAATTTAGAAGATCCTTGGTGTCGATATATTGCAATTGGGCTGTCGCACATTCGTCAGTTATTCTCAGAGCGCGCGCACGATAAAGAGACTGACAGGATGCCGACCCATATAACGAATCTAAACCATACATGTGCTTCTTCTCGGAGGCACTGCGGATAACTGAGATGCATTCAAAGATCAGTGCACGGTCCCGCTTGTTACTTCGTGCATCCAACAGAGCTGCGATCAACGACGGAAGCACGATCTGAAAGTCAGTGGCGCTCGCATCGGGATGCCCACGTATGAAGGCGAGAGCGTGCAGTAGGGCGTGCGTTCTGACTCGCTCCAGAGACGAAGATGACGAAAGTAGAATACCGACGAGGAAAGCCAACGAGCTATCCCTGAGGTTGAGGAACAGTGTTTGCAATATTGACGTCGAGAGTCGGTTTGGTACCGCGCCCGCGGAGGCGGAGGCAAGGGCATATGTCTCTTGCATCAAGGATACGTAACACTGATTCGAGTCGCTAGAATTCTGATCGATCTTTAGACTGTGAAGTACATGATAAACCACAGGAGACAAACCGCAGGAATCACGGAAATACAAGTTGCCCATAACTTCTCAGGGACGGGAATAGTGGGAATGATGGCAAGGATCGAAGCTTGCAATGTTCGCATGGTGTGTCCACCACTTGGCTTGATGGTCACCTTCAGACCTATGTGATGTGCTTCCGATGCCTGCCATCGTTGTGAACACCGAATCGTCAATGAGATGGGTAGGATCAGAACAAACCTCTTCGAAACTCAAGTCATCGGCTACTTCCAATATGGTCTGACGCATACTTTGCAACAGGCGCTGGGCGAGCAGTATTTGTTGATCCCCCGAGGTGCATATCAGCAACGCTCGACAGACCAAATACGCTAGCGCTCGACCATGCGGAGTCGATCCATGTAGTTTGGACAATAAAACGTTAATATCTTGAGTGCTGTCATTGACCGTTAGAATGTTCTCTGCAAATAGACCCTCTTCAGCCTCCAAGTATATTCAGCGCAGGGAATTACCCACCCGCTATCTTGTCGGCCACGGCGAGATTGGCGTCACATAGCTTGTCGCTGGCGATATCAACATCATCTTTGTCTGCCTCCAAGACTTCTGTGCCTAACAACGACCCTTGTTCCCACACCTGCACAGTACCCTGCAGCCATCCTGTTTGGAAACCACCGCCTTCCTTGATAGCATCCCAAACTCCACGTGCCGTCCGGAACTTTGCCTTTGAGACCAGCAAGAACGGGAAGAGCGCAATTTGCTGAACGGCGGGGGCGAGTTCGGGATATGTTTTAACAAATGGGCCGGCGAGAAATCCTGCGTGTGCATGCAAAGCTGCCCGTGCGGGCGGTGTGGGGAACAACTGAGAGGTAATGACATCCAGTATTTGCTGAGGTGATCTCATCGGGGCAATTGTCGAGAGGAACAGATCAGGCGAGGCGTAGAGTGACTGTAACACCCCTATATGAGTGTCGTAGAGGCGCCCAAGAAGCGCTGACTGGACGGACGCCTGACAGATCGTTAGTTGGAGTTGCGGGAAGAGGGGGAAAACCCAACTGTATCTTGCACGGACAAATTGTTCTCTGTACTTTGCAACATGGAGTAAATTTTCTGCACAGCAACAGCCCGAATGTCTTTTGATGTGCTTGAGGATGCGACTACGACCTCGTTTATATCGCTAGACTCTGCAAGTGGATGGCTCTAATGTTTGCAGACTCAGCGTCGCAAATGTTGATAGACAAGACGTCGCCCACCAAAGAAAACGACGACAGAAGCTCGTTTGTCATCTTTCTGCGTTCCTTTCCGCCGTCGCTCGACTTTGCACCAACCTCTGAAAGCACGTGGTCCGCGACCCCTCTCAAGAGCCCAGGATAGCGCTGATGGACAAGAGAAAGCAATGATCGTGCAGCACGCATAGTTTGCTCTTTTGTCACGGCCTCGACTTCAGAGTCTGGATCAGGCAGTGAGGTAACGATGTTAACTAGAATGCGAGACAACTCTTTGACGACCGCCGAAGGCGCGTTCGGCGTGTTGATCAGAGCAGAAAATACAGATGAAACCCGATGTTCGTGTATGCTACACGCGATAAGGTCAATATCAGAAATATACGAGCTCCACTCACCGTTCACTCAAGGACTGGAGGAGTGGGAAAATGAAGTGCTGGGAACCGACGATTGTCATACTCTTGCTTAGTTCATCGGCAAACCCACTACACAGATTAACCGGTCAGATAAAGTCAGAGACAAGGTGGCGAAGACATACGACATCTTTGTGCAAGACTGGCATATACTAAGAGGGAACGCCTGAACATTATTTTCCTGTGAGGAACAGACTGCCACAACGGCCTTGACAAAGTGAGGAGTGGAAACAGTGCCCTTTCCGGAGCCCCGGGCACCGCGTACTTGAGAAACCATTGCGCTGATGATGGCAGATATGGCAGTGGGTTTCAGATTCACACGTTGGGAGAGAGTACAGAAGAGGACAAAGCTTCCGAGCTAGTCGGGCCGGGTAAGGCACGATGCATAGAAAGCTGTCAGAAAACATACCGCGACGTTGACATCCTTCTGGGACGGGTGGAGGGGAGTCAGCATCGAAGGCAGAACGAATGCCAGTGTGCCGTCATCAAGAGACGGCGCAGTAGAGATATAGTCGTGCATTGTGCCAGCGTGAAACGCAAGCAGCGTGCGATGTGAATTCGAGCCTGTGGTGAGGGTTAGCGAAGAAAGGACACCAAGAAGACGATGACATGCATTTGACGGCGGCGGGCAAAAGATTAGCAACAAAACGTGCGACCTCTGTATCTGATAGCATGGCCTTTATCAAAGCACTTCGAGAAAGAGACTTTGCTGCAGATTTGAAGGGGAGCAGGAACGAAAAAGGGGAGTTTTGGCTGGGAACTGATGAGAAGGAGGGATATTTGGCGAAACGGAATGCGTACGGAATGTGCAAGATGGAGAGCATCTTGATGAAATGGGGTGATTCGTGGTATGGCAAGAACAGGGCGAGTATGGCAGGAACATTGAATTCGTTGATTCTGATGGACGGTTAGACATCGACAGTCTCTGCAAAGGAAGGAAGATATACCTGAAGCGTCTCACGAGCCATTCGAGCGTTTTTGTAGTGGGTGCCTCCATTAGCCAGGGACCAAGAAGAGGTAAGAATGCATCGATATTTTGGTCGAGATTCGCGTTGAAATCTGACGTTTGGAGTGTGCGATCGAGGGTCTTTGCAGCATCTGAGAAGAGAATGTGCTCAAAGTCGAGTACTTTTGGTGCGAGCGAAGAAAGGTGGCTATATGCAGAAGAAGCGAGAGCGTGTATGGAGTCCAAGTCATGAATGTCTGCGTCTCTGCCAGTGAAAAGATAGGACTCTGTCTTTCTTTTTTTCGATCTGTCCTGTAGCAACGACGCGTTCAACGACGTCGAAGCCGCGAGCTGGACTGCAAGCGCAGATGGCATGGTATGTAGTTACATAAGCAACTCGATGGAGCTCTCCATGAACCAAGGACTTCCCCCGCTGTCGTCCCGCGGTGCGTTCAGTGCATCCGCGTCCATAACGATCGATGCACCACGCGACAAAGTCTGGCAGGTCTTGATGGACTGGGGCTCATACCACGAATGGTAAGGTTCCTTGCGCAGTTCAAACACGTCCTAAATGATGGCGTGCGTTAGGAACCCGTTTGTGTGCGTGTCATGACGACTTCAGACTGTCGTTTGCATAACATGACTCTGGCGCAGTCGTAACCAGTGCCTCACAGATCCATCTAGAAACCCGCTGGCTGCGGCGGAACAAACACCGCGTGCTGGCGCCCATCTGCTCATCCACCCTGTGCACATCCCACCTTCGTTCGAGTCACCCAAGATATTTCCAGCCGGATCAGCGTTCGTGCTGATAACTAATTTGGACCCAGACAACTACCGTTGTGCATGGGAGAACGTCGCATACCCGGGATGGCTTCTGAGCACGGTTCGGTGGCAGGCACTGGTGGAAGTGGTGGAAGACGGGCGTAAAAAGACGCGTTACGAGACGATCGAGGTGTTCGACGGGCTGCTTGGGTATTTGATCCGAATATTTGTGGGGCAGGGACTACAGGCTGGGTTCATTGCCATGGCAGAGGGACTAAAGGCGAGGTCGGAAGAGGATACTTAGTCAGCTATGATGAGTCATCTCAGACATGACCGACACAGCCACGAAATGATCCAGACCCGCAGTAGGTTATAAATGTATGCCATCCGTGCTCGCCTTGTCCAGTTCCCCCCACATGGCCACAAGCCACATCCAAGACGACTCTTTCGTTCTCTACGACACCCGCGGAAGACAGAAAAACTACGCAGAGTCTGTCGTGCAGAGAAAGGAGCGCATCGAATTTCTCAAGCAGCGGGAATGGATCAGACGTGTCACAGAGTGGGTGAGAGAAACAAACGCTCAGAAGGACTCGGTGAGCATTTCTGTGTCTTTCTATCGCTCCTCGACGCTGACGTGCTCAAGAAGTCGATCCTCGGTCGTTCGGCCCGATCGTACTTCCCTATCACTTACCACGACGCCGCCCTCACTTCCGCCGTTCCTTTCCCCTGCGTAGAGGAGGAAGAGGAGGAGCCTTATGTCATCTACAGCTCCTCCCCCAACTCCTCCCTCTCCTCCCTCTCCGAAGAAATCACCCCTGTTCTGCCCCTCAACAGTGGACCCTCTCCCCCCTCTCTCCCCCCATCTATACCCCAGAGAAGAACGTCTGGGCACCATCGAAGATGCAGCAGTGCCAGTCTTCGCGGCCACGCTCGAAAGCATTCTCTGTCTAGCATATACGAGGTGCCAGAAGAGGATTAGGTCCACCCAAAAACTAATAAGTTGTTGGTTCCCTGGCTGGCCGGTTTCTCGCCAGGAATCCCACTTTGCTCGTTCCCGCGTCTACGTGTGAACGTCGCGGTCCAGGCGATGTGTTTTATTTGCCCCTTACGAACCGGAGCATTCAGGGTTTTTGTTACCCGGGTTCTCTGGCACGTCATGTTCCTGATACCTGTGCCACACCTTATACCCGCCTCTACTCCCCATCACCTGTATCACACACAATACACGCTCATCACGATCACATCACAGATTTCGCTTCTGTATCGTGCTTGTACTACATATGTCTCCTTGTTTTCTACTAGATCCCAGTGTGAATCGAACTTGTTTACGTAATCATAGCGCCCTTGATCATGAACAACAGAGGCGGTCGTGGCCAAGGACGACGACCAGGAGGATCGTCAGTCTTCTTTCATTCTCCATCTTTCTGCGCTACTGACAATGTCGCTAGCATCTTTATGCGGGACCGACCGGTCACGATCGACACCCGCATCAGAAATGGTTCCGACAAGGCCGTCGTTGCCAAACTCAACAGCTCTGGCTCTGGCGCACAAGATCTTTCCCTTCGACCAGATTTCGGGACACAGGGGCGAGAGGTCTCCCTCCGCGTCAATCATTTCCCCGTCCAAGTCAAGGGGAGGATTTTTAGGTACACCGCTGCGATAGCGCTCCTTGATAAGCGCAAGATCACACGTACCGTCAAGCGACGTGTATTTCCTCTCGCGGAGCAGACGGTGGACTGGCAGCAGGCTGGTATGTCTGGTCGCGTGGCCCACGATAGTGCCGAGAGGCTCGTGGCGTCCTTTGAGTTGCCGCAGCCCCTGACGATACGTGGCGTACTTCCTGACGAGGGAGAAGATGGTGCCGCTGGGAGAGGCACTCAGTATGAACTTACACTCACATTTGAAGAAGAAGTCGATCAAACCCTGTTGAACGAGTAAGTCACTCTCTTTCTGCTCTCCATACCAAGTCTGATCTCGCAGATGTCTTCGAGGGACGCCGGTCGACTCTCAGGCACTCGCCAAAGTGCTTTCCGCTCTGAACCTCGTCCTGACTGCATACCCATCTCAAACGGGCGTCAAGATGGGCCGTAACGACGATGAGAAAAAGCACCCAGACCAACGCCTTTTCTTTGATACTCCAGAACCCAAGGATATCGGAGGAGGGCTTACAGCACGCGAGGGGTTTTACCTCTCGGTCCGCCCTGCACATCAGCAGCTCATGGTCAATGTCAATACGTGCCACGCCGCGTTCTACAAGCCTCAAAATTTTGTGGATGCCATGAATGAGTACTCCCGATTGGTAGGAGATACAAACGCTTTTGGAGACGGAGTGCAGGTGAACGCGCGGCCCACAAATCGGGTCGTGACTATAATGGGCATATCCAAAATGAATGCCCGACAATACTCATTTAAACACAACCAATATGGTCTCGTCACTGTCGAAAAGTATTATGAGAAACGTGAGCAAGACCCGTCCGGTCTGAGCTTCCATACTGATAACATTTGGAAAGGCTATGGCATCAAACTGGGAAAACCCAATCTTTTACTCCTCGAAGATTCCAACAAAAACTATTACCCTCAAGAACTCTGCGATATCCTTCCAAACGTAGGATTCAAGGGAGAACTCGTTCATAAACGGCACGCCACCGCGATGCTCGATGAGGCGTGCAAACTACCCAAAGAGAATGCCGAGAAGATCGTCAATCGTGGTCTCAACAAGCTGGGTTTTCAGCACCCGAATCCCGTGCTGGAGTCGTTTGGGGTCAACGTTGGTACGGACATGGCAGTCGTGCCAGGCCGCGTCCTAGAGAAACCAGGGTTGTCCTACTCTTTGAACTCGTCTGCTAACGTCGACGACCGCGCATCATGGAACCTTCGCGACCTCAAGTTTGCTGTCGGGGCTCGATTGGACAAGTGGGCAGTCCTCGTCGTCCAGGACGGTGGAGGAAGTGACTTTCAGGGCCACAAGGATCCGCAACTTCGGAGGATCGTTGACGGCTTTCGAGCGATGTGCAACAAGTGCGGGATGCAAGTCTATCGGGTGGATGAGAGAGCGTATGCCCAGGTGCAACTGCCTCGTCGAGAGAGAGGCCAATTTCGCGAGGATGCGGTCAGGGAGATGGAAAAAACCCTGACGAGTTTAGTTCAACGACTCGCACCACAACTTATCCTCGTCATGTTGTCCGATGAAGACCAGGCTATTTACAATGGCATCAAGCGGATCTGTGACATCAAGCTCGACGTTGCCACTGTCTGTATGCAGTCGAGCAAGGTCAGACGACCACAAGGCCAGATGCAATACTTTGCAAACGTCGCACTCAAGGTGAACATGAAGATGGGCGGTATCAATCATACGCTAGACGCGAAGAGTGGGGCGTGGCTCAAGAGCGCGTCGACGATGATCATGGGTATGGACGTGACGCACCCGACCGGGAAATGTGCTGCGGCTGGAGCGCGTGAGTGCTTTTTTTTTTGATTGCTTAGCGCTCGGCTGAGAGAGTGTTGATGATCAGCATCTATTGTGGCGGTAGTCGCGAGCGTCGATGACCTATTTGCGCAGTATCCCGCGACACTTGGCTTGAGAGAGAGCAGGGTCGAGGTATGCAACCTCTTTTCGTCACGCACCCTGACAATAGCGTAGCTATAGATCAAAGACGACCTGTTGGACATGTTCGTCAGTCGTTTCGAGTTGTACAAAACTCGTAACCAGGGAAGACTGCCCAAACGGGTGATTTTATTTCGTGATGGTGTCTCCGAGGTGCGCCTATTACCAGGTTATCGATTTTTTGGCGGTCTGATTAGCTTGCAGAGTCAGTTTGTGCAAGTCCGTAGAGACGAGCTGCCGCAGATGGAAAAGGCTTTTGGCCACTTTGGGTCGTACAGACCAAAGCTGAGTATCGTCGTATGTGGCAAGCGGCACAACACCCGATTTTATCCCACTAAGCAGGGAGACGCTGCAAGGGATGGCAATCCGCTTCCGGGAACGGTCGTCGACCGGGGCGTCACTCCAGCTTACGAATTCGATTTCTTCCTTCAGGGTACGTCCACGCCGCTTTCTGTGATGCGAGTATCTTCGACGATGTACAGCGCACTCGAGTCTCAAGGGCACCGCACGACCAACACACTACTTTGTCGTGCACGACGAGAACGGGTTCAAGGCGGACGACCTGCAACGCGTAACCCACGACCTGAGCTACATGTTTGCGCGCGCGACCAAAGCCGTGAGTCTTGTCTCACCTGCGTATTGGGCTGACATTGCGTGCGAACGTGGGAGGTGCTATTTGTATGAGGTATTGCGCGCACGGGATGGGGACGACCGTGACGGTACGACCAGTGCTGGTGGCTCGACTGAGGCTTTTGGGGCTGGCAGGGGCAGAGGAAAGGGAAAGGGAAAGGGGACAAAAGTAGATTCAAAGGCGGTCATGTTGTTGAGATCGAAGAAGATGTGGGAGGATGGCGTTTCAGGGCCGAGGCTGAGGGATACTATGTTTTATTTGTGATTGCAATATTAATGGCGTATTACGTTAGTTTGCTCCTATTCTCATTCGATTTTCTATATTACCATTCATTTCATGATGGGAACATCATCCTACACTATGGTGAAGCAACAGTAATCATATTCGTCTTTCGTGACCGTGCCAGCCACAGCGGGGGGCCACCACTGTGCATGTGGCTTTATGGCTTCGCTGTCGTCCCCGCCCTGTGTGTCCTCATCTCTGGAGCTGTTTTTTTGCAATCTGTCTTCTGCTCTACCGGGCTGTGCACCTATTTGGAGTGGTGACATGCACAACCGTGTTGAAGGAGGTGTTGCTGGAGACCAGACTCAGCATGAAGGGGTAATTCGTATGCTTTATGTTTACCTGACCTACTACTGATCAATATTGATATGTAGATGGGACGGTGCTCAGCGTGGTTTGCATGGCCTTCTGGGCCACCAATCCGATTTTCACCATCGCAACCGGCTTGTCAACGAGACAAATTCTCCGGACGTGGTGGACTCAACCGCTCCATGAAGGCGAGCAGACCGTGAACATCAACACCCGCCAACTCAAGAGGGGGCATCGAACTTGAAACTAGACCTCCACGACGTCAAGGTCACGATTTTATGAGCTCAGTCTTAGTATTGCATCAAGTAAGTCCTTTATTTCCATATTTCCATATTTCCACTGACCACATTTTTAGCTGTTCAACGACCGCTTCAAGACACCCGAAGATGGGACGCGACATAGAGCTAGGTCGTCTCCTGGACCTGGGAACACCGAAGATCCATTAAGCATCGTTCACCCGATTTCACAACTACACAGCTAGCAATCGCATGAGTTCGAACCATCATCCATAATTTTGTGATACTCTCTTTGTTTTGTCATCCGAATAGCGAATCCAGGCGTTAAACTGTAAAAGCCCGGTGGGAGCAAGGACACGATTGGGGGCTCAGGGATAGTAGAGTGTAATGACCGACTCAAACCTCAGTGTGGATTGTACTCAATCGAGGTGTCGCACAAGGAAAAAAGTAAGCGGGAGTGGGATCAGGCTTTGCCGTGCCAGTAAGCCTTTATGAATGATCAGAACTGCGAATTATACAGGCTCTCACACGACGCGTTCAAGTTACAGAATATAATGAGCACACAATACCACAAAGAGAGCGAAACGAGTTGTCCGAGAGCAAACATAAGATGTGTGACAACTTGAAAAGAGAGAGCGTGACTGATCATGATGTCAACGTCGTTGACGTCGAAGTCGAGTGTTTTGCGATCGACTCAACCGGCTTCGTTAAAATAAAGCCTTTTTTGTGAATTCAGTCAGTGATCCTCAACCGGTTTGCCAGCACAAAA
>JBBPMR010000623.1:0-16944 GCA_038090415.1 Rossbeevera mucosa | reverse complement strand
AGATTGAAGGTTGGGCTGTAGAGACTCGATCCTGTTATCGAATACCGAAGGTATTGCATGCAGCGACTAGTAGAAGAGCGTAATTACGATCACGTGAAATGACTTGACATGACCAGCCCAGTGGTACTATCAGGCTCAGCTCGCCTGGCTTTAGAGTCCCTTTATGAGGACGAAGTAACGTTCTTGCAGAGCCTTCCAAAGGCCGAGCTGCACGCCCACCTCCACGGGTCTATTCCTCTCCACACCCTCAAGCGCCTCGCCACCAAGTTCACGCCATCGCAAGATATCCACGAGGACGTCGCTGCTGTCATTGCCAGACTCCAGTCAGATTCCGTTCTCAATCAGCTTTCTGAATTCTTCACGCTCTTCCCTGCCATCTATGCACTCATATCCACGCCCGCTGCGCTAGCCGAAGCGACCCAGGACGTCCTGGAGGCTTTCCTCGTCGCACAGCCCCCACCCTCTGGGTTCACTTACCAGCCCAAACCGGACTGTGCTTATCTTGAGCTCCGTTCAACTCCCCGCAAGACGCCCTTTATGAGCAGAGAACAGTATCTACTCACTGTGTTGCGCGAAGTTCGTGCCTTCCCTGGGCGCGCAGCGTTCATCGTGTCGGTTGATCGTCGAATGTCTGAAGCGGACGTTGAGGAATGCGTTGACCTCGCCATTAAATTGTATAACCAAGGGGAGCCGGTCGTTGGACTCGACCTGTGCGGCGACCCGCTCAAGGGTAACGTGGACATATTCGAGAAACACTTTGTGCGCGCGCGGGAGGCGGGGCTACGCCTGACCGTTCACATCTCCGAGAAAAAGGCCGATAGCTACATCGAATCGTTCGTTCTCCTCTCCTGGCATCCAGATAGACTAGGCCATGCAACGTTCCTCGAAGAATCGCAGAGAGAAATCTTCCTGGCCGATATACCACCCCCACACATCGAAACCCCCAAGATACCTCCTCCAAATGGCCAAGTGCCCCATCCTATACCCCATCATCACAGGATTTTTTACGCACTGTGGAGAAAGCATCTACTTTTACTGTCCCGGAAGTATCAAGAGGCTGAATCCTCCCAAGGCGACGCCGGGGAACACGCGGCACGTGAGGTGGCAAGAGAGATACAGGTTCTTAGGGCGTTGTCCGGTGGACAGTATAAGCCATGCATCGAGATATGCCTCAGTTCGAATTTGTTGTGAGTCCTGATGACTCGCATTCTCGTTCCACCAGAGCCAGATTCTCGTTCTGTTAGAGGAAGAACTGTTACGCGTCTAGAAGAACACCATATTCGACACTACCTCGCGAATGGTCACCCAATCGTGATATGTGTATGTGTGACCCCCTTTCAGCTTTCGTGTTATTGAGGCTTTTACGTAGACAGATGATATTCTTCCCTTCAGGACTACCTTGCTTGCAGAGTATGCGTTCCTCTTGGCCAAACCTCCCCACGGGTTGGGTCTGAGCCGCAGTGAAATTCACAAGATTGCAGAGATGGGCATGAATGCGCGTTTCATGAATGATAAATAGAAATGAAGCCACAAATATCTCTTCGAAGGTGAACGATTGTGTTAGATATGTAACGCGTGCGAGTTTATCAGACAGGAATATTCATGTAGTTATACAACACTTGTCCACGGTAGATTTTGAGTAAAAAATACTAGCCCAAGCACCGCATGTGAAATGTGTCCGAACCACAAGACGAATAGTCCCGACTCAGATGCCACGTCCACCCGTAACTTCGAGGGTGTGACCGCTCACATAGGATGCGAGAGGCGACGCAAGGCTGAAAAATGCCGAGTCAGAACCCAGATGGTATAGATGTATGCAAACTTCGACACTCACAAAAGCATCGCTGCGGCCGCCTCATCCGCCGAAGCCGCTCTGCGAAGTGGAATATCCGCATATGCATCAACACTCCCTGCCTGTGGGGTCGGAATACCGAGTGCGACCTTCTTTCCGTCAATCTCGATCGATGCGCCGCCCTCTTTTGCCGCTGTTAATCTACGTTCGATCAGCACCACAACGTCTCGAACGTCATACGGCAGGGAGAAGTACCTCGTGCGCACGAAACCATATGCAACGGTGTTAGCGCGAACGCCGAGCGGACCCCACTCCTTCGCAATCGTCTTGGTGAGACCGACGACGGCAGACTTGGCCGCGGCATAGTTGGCCTGGCCAATGTTTCCATGCAAACCAGAAGTCGAGGACACATTAATGATGGAACGATTCGTTGGTGTTTCGCTCTGTGCAAATCATATAAATTTCCGAGTCTTCCCGGATGACAAGTGAGCTGCCAAGGGGCCTTCTTACCTTAACCCGGAAGTACGGTGCGGCCGCTCGTACGAGGCGGAAGGGGGCGCGAACGTGGATCTTCATGATAACATCGAAGGCGTCATCCGGCATGGTGTGGAGCATCTTGTCGAAGGTGAAACCAGCTAGAGGACACAATCTTTATGAGTATTGCCTTGAGCGTGCCTCCCTCAGCACCATGAGCCTACCGTTGTTGACAATATGATTGATTTGTCCGAAGGCCCTAGCAGCGGGGGATCGCCATCAGCCAGCCTCATACATACAGTACATCGCGATGACTCACTTGACGGTAGCCTCCACGATCTTCTGGGGGAAATCGTCGGCGCCGACGTCTCCGGCGACAGCGATGGCTTCCCCGCCTCCTGCTTTGATCTCCTCCGCAACTGCCGCAGCTTTGTTCGCATCAATGCTTTATTTTGCAAGAATCAATCTCGACATAACCGGGGGTTCCAGCGAGTCTCCAACTTACTCGCTCACGACGACCTTGGCACCCTCCTTGGCGAACAGTAACGCCGCACTCTTCCCAATGCCCTATATACACATCCGACCAGGTCATTTTCCAGCGAACGCAGACGGCAGACGGATATACCTGACCAGCACCTAGAGTCCGTCGCTGTGAGCACGACAATCCGCGAAGAAGAAGAGAAACACACGCCTGTGATGATGGCAACTTCACCGACCAAGAGGCCCCGCCCATAAGCGTTGCTGATGTGACCTGAAACCTGCGCAAGACGACTGGCCATATCGATAGACGTTAGAAAGCAACACGTGAATGATAAGGTTTTATGTCTTAGTAGCCGTAAAACGACCAAATTGGGCGTGGAACTCGTCTTCAAGTTACTCCTATGATTTACAATATACCGTACCACCGCTCTGGAATAGAGCATGGGCTCTTCTCCGTTTACCTGGTCTCATCTAACCCGCCCCGCTAAGCAGAGAAGTAAGCGCGGTTTCTGATAATCCGTGGACGCTCATTCCTTCCTTTCACACACCTCGTTGCATGTTTTCCCAACTACTTGACTTATCTCCACGGCTCAAAGTGCTCGCAGCCCTCGCAGTCATAGTACTCGCTGGTAGGGCCCTCAGAGCAAAGTCGAGAAGCCAGCGGGTCCTTCCTCTCCCCCCTGGACCTCCTGGACGATGGTTATTCGGGAATACTCTCCCAAGAGAAAAGTACGCAAGGTTTTTCTCCCTCGCTGTTGCCAGTGAAACTAATGGTAAATATAAGTCCATCACAGCAGTTTGCTGCATGGGTAAACCAATACGGACCCGTTATCTCGTTGCGAGTTGGTTCCAAGGTTATCGTTATCATCGGGCGGTACCAGGTAAGATATTTCTTGCAACGCTCCACCGAGACTGCTTGTAAGCACAAACACCATGGTAGGAATCGGTTGATATCATGGAGAAAGAGGGTAGTTTACTGGCTGACCGTCCTCGATCGGTCGCTGCGGGCGAAGTCTTGTCACGAGGGCTACGGATGATTCTCGCTCCTGCGGGTGAGCAGTTTCGCAGACTTCGCAAGTCAGTGTGCGCGTTATCTCCTGCAATGAAAGCTGATCGGAGCCATTTAGGGCTGCGTACACCCATCTCCAACCCAAGGCCGTAGAATCATATGCCCATATCCAAATGGAAGCAGCTCGGGACGTCATCCTTGACATTCTCAATGATCCAAACCATCATCAAGCGCACGCCAACCGATACGCTGCCTCTGTCATTCTGCGTGTTACCTATGGCAAATCTACCCCCACGGCGACCAATGCCCCTGAGATCGTTACGGTCCATAAAATGTTGAAGCGCTTCCAGATGCTCATCCGCCCTGGCGCGCTGTGGATCGAGAGGTTTCCGATTTTGAAGTATATTCCATTCTTCACTAGAGAAATCGAGGCTTGGGGCCAAGAGGAACTGAAATTCTTTTATGATCAATTGGACCGTGTGGACAGAGAAATGGTTAGTAGTATGGTGTGGCCATGGACGTTAGTTCATTTCCCTTCCAGAACACCGGTGAAGCCGGCCCTTCCTTTGCCAGATATCTCCTCGAGAATCAGGGCACGCACAAGCTCTCATACGAAGAAATGGCGTACCTTACCGGTGGCCTGTTCGGGGCTGGCTCAGATACTGTGCGTGGCGTCAGTAGGTTCCTGGAAAGGCACACCTCATCGTTGAAGATAGACTGCGATCGCGATCATGGTCGTTGTTATGGCTGCTGCCTGTCATTCTGAGGCTCAGCAGATCGTGCAAGACGAATTAGATAGTGTGGTCGGACGCGATAGGGGTACGCATTTGCATTCAGCAAATTTATTTACAGTATGAGTATGGGCTGACAGTGTTTATCCAGCTCCCACTTTCAGTGACTACGATGCTCTCCCTCAACTTCAGGCATTCATACTCGAGTGTCAGCGCTGGAGACCAGTGACGACATTGGGTACGCCACTTCAAGTCATGAAACCTACCGGATTTAACGTATACCACAGGTTTTGCTCATCGCGCGTTAGCAGACATTCCCTACGTGAGTTTGCATTTGTGCGATCCAAATTGGAATATTTAAATCCTTTCTAGAAAGACTTCTGTATCCCCAAGGGAGCCGTTGTTTTTGGAAACCATTGGTGGGTCGGGCATTTAAAATTGTTTTCACCGATTGCTCACCATCTTTCGCAGGGCCATCTCTCGTGATCCAAAGGCATACCCGGACCCGGACCAATTCAAGCCCCGGAGATGGTTGGATAGCGACGGACGAATCCGTGACGATATCAAGTATCCGAGTTTCGGATTCGGTCGACGGTAAATTCAACCGAGACCTTATTTGACAGCCTGTAGGCTGACGAGTGTTGTTTGGGTAGGATCTGCCCTGGCCAACACATCGCTAACCGATCCGTTTTCATCAACGCGGCGCTTCTGATGTGGTCCTTCCGCATTGCACAGGACCCAAAGTTACCAATCGATGACAAGGGCTTTGCCGACGGTGTCATCGCACGTCCTAATACCTTTGCTGTTTGTTTTACTCCGCGAATCGCGGATGAGGCTCACCTCAGAGAGTTCATGGGGAAATATGCTTAGGGTCTGTGAATAAGTTAGCTACGCTGAGATACAGGGCCCAATTTTTTTAACATGATCTGATCATTCATGACTTGCAATGAAATAAACCATTCTATGCTTCTACCTTTTTTTTGGCCTCCTCTGCCACATCCTCATCCCATTCTGTTTCCGACATCTCATCTTGCGAATCATGGTGTCTGATGATTGGGGTGTTGCGATCCACGATCAGTAACCCTAGCCCAGGAGATCCGTTTACCAGACGTGTATCTGACACGGCATCAGGATCAATATGAAGCATAAACCAAACCGTGAGCCTTTGTTGAGCACCTCATTGGCATATTGTACCACTGGCCAACAGCAGTTGCCAATTGTTCCAGCATGTCCACGTCATACTGTGCTATCTTCCCTGATAGCAAGTCACCCAAAGCATCATCATACGCATCCCAATCTGTGTTATACGATTGAATTAGTAGACCAGAAAGACAATCTCACTGAATTGAAAGGGATCCATGCGCTCCAGATCCTTCGCTTCATTGTCTGGATGCTCTCGCCACTGATTCACAGATTTGGGGTCATGATAACCGACCACGAGCTCAGTCGTCAGGTGAGGGATCAAAGAGAGGAAATCTTTTATCGACTATCCTCCAGGAAACAAGTATATATGAGTTGTTCCAGAGCGGTGTCCAGCATAACAAGCGTCTTCTCCGATAATGCAACAAAACTTTTCTCGAGTTTGAGCAGTTTCCGTTTAATGTGTATTTTCTTTCGCAAGGTAACATCGCCACAGGGAGCGGCGGAGGTGAACGAAATATGCTGCTGGGATTTTTGCATGCCAAGTGCGTCAAAATTGTCAGAGGCATAGACGAACGCAAAGCGGCGTCCAGGGATTACTTCATAGCGAATACAGTTTATAAATTTGAGAATAGGCTGGCAGTGCTTTGGGGATAGAGTAGGTCGGTCATTTGATGATGATGTTGTTGTTGAGAAAGCTTGGCTGAAAGTCCAAAACACGGAGGTTGTCGCCTCACCGTGGCCTCTGTTCCTTTGCTTCTAGCCGACCTACCTTAATCTTCCTCAGTGCCTCACCGACCCCCCTCCTCTCCCTAGCGCGCCACGCGCTACCACACGCCCTAGACCCTGGACAAGACGGCACCGCACTCATCGGCCTCCCGTGTGGTTGTGGTGGCAGCGGAGATGCCAAGAGCGTACAAGGTTAAGGGTAACGTCGTCCGCGTCGACAGTACTTATGGCACGTCTACTTGTTCTTCAAATTTCATCGGGTAGCGTCGACCCTGTTCCCTTGAGCACGTGTATGACTCACCTCTCCTGTGACCCTGTATGTACCCGAGGCACGCCACCGTTCGCTTTTGGCAGGAAAGACAATAGTATCGAGACTCTCATTGCCCTCTGCACGGTCTCCGCACCCGACGCGCCCGGTACACACCTTATGGCCCCCTCCAAGTTGCTGCTCGAATGTGCGTTCCAGCCTTCCTCGAAGGCCTGCTCGCCACTGACAACAGCCACTTCGAGGGTCAGTACCTCAGGGGTTGAGTATGGTGGCTGATGAGAGGCGGGCGTGAGATTGACACTTTCCCCGGCGGGAACATTGTTGGGGTTAATAACAACACATTCGAGCACGCAAGGGCTCGCGTGCACACTGTCACCTCCATTCGCACTCACCGACCGCCGTTGTCTGCACTGACCCATCCCACGTGTCGTGTCCACACAGATGTGCTACATGGCCCACTGCAGTGAGCGCAGCTCCACTCGTCAAGCGAGAGGTCGTGATTTCGATTTCCGGGTTCAAATTATTATTGAATTTGAATACTATGAACGTGGCTACGATGTGCTCCACGACATCGTTGCGGTGAAGACTGGGGCAATTTCAATGGTGCTAGGTAACCCATGAACTGACTAGAAACCTGATAGTAGTCAATCTAAACTACATACCACGGTAAATATAGCTCAAGCCTCCCGGGCGGGCGAACAGATTCTCCAGTTGGCTCAATCATATCATCTAAGTTCTTGTTTCTCATGATCCCATCACTCCGAAACCATTCCTTGACCTCTCCCACAGCCCTTTACCAGCTTGATAATGCGGCCCGGTCCCGAACGCCTAAGGCTGAGTAGGCTGATGCACTTGTGCCCACTCACGCAGCGTCACGATCTGTCAGCACGGCGACTGACACCGTACTGCATGATCCGGCTGGATCGATCAGCCGCGGTTGATTATT
The DNA here is from genome assembly GCA_038090415.1 of Rossbeevera mucosa. NCBI lineage: Eukaryota > Fungi > Basidiomycota > Agaricomycetes > Boletales > Boletaceae > Rossbeevera > Rossbeevera mucosa. The sequence continues at coordinate 9,375 of JBBPMR010000623.1, read as the reverse complement.
AAAAATGTTGATACCACGAATGATGAGGCGCCAGCATGCAACCTTATCACTTCGACGATGACGAAAATTCCATTGGAATGCGAGAATATGTCGTGGACCTCCATTCATTTTACTGCCGATCAGAAGCTTGCCAGCCGTATCTTGTGCTTGCGACGGTTGCTGGATCGCAACACTACTGTCACAAGAAATGACAATACTGTCATTGGACTGAAAATTCCGCCTTCCAAGTATCGTGAGAACAAAGTTTGACCCTGTTACCAATTTCGATTTCTTATTTCTTTATATCCTCCCCGTCATCTCATCTTTTTTCTTTTCTTTTTCTTTTCTTTCTCTCGAGCCATCGACATTCGACATCCAACGATCGACGTTGACTACCCCGCTTTCTCTTTATTCCCTGTTTCCTTTGTTCTTTTCAATTTTTTACAATTTTCATCACAGGCAATGCAAACCACTCCGACCAATCGTATCTTGACACAGGTCAAACAGTTCCTTAGGACCATCTCGTCCAAAATACGATCGAAGCGGTAAGTGTTGTCCACTGCATCATACGACCAGGATCGCGCCTTCATCCCTCGTATGTTCATTAACGCAACTTTTTAGGTGTTGCTCCCCTCCCAAGCTCCCAGCAACCCTATACCATCACTCTCCCGCACACGACCTCCCTTACCTTCCACCAGAGGTCTGGTCGATGGTTCTCCGCGAAGCCACAGCCATGTTTCCAGATCCTCTTGACATATCCCTCGGACTCTCATTCCTCGAAACCCCATGCAACATTGAAAATTATCATGCTGTCATGCGCATAAAACGAGACTTGGCTTTAGTCAGTAAAACTTGGAACAGATACGTTCAAGAGTATTTGTACGAGTTCGTCTGGATAAGTAGGGCAAGTCAAGCCAAGGCACTGGCTTGGACTCTGCTCACTCAGTTTATCGACGGAAAGCCATCAAGTGGGCAATGGATTCGTCGACTACACATGGAGACCCCCGCACTGAAACGTTGTGCGACTGATGATATCCGCACCATCCTTGACTATGCGCCGCATTTAGTCGTCTTTTCTGACCATCACGCTGTGCGATGCACGCGTTACCAGGAGTTCAACGATGTACGGTGCTCCCCGGAGCAGATGGTTTCTTCACTCGCCAGTCCCAACAGGAAGCTACGGAAGCTTTCCCTCACAAACTATAGTGACGACCCGTTCCCATACCACATATCCCCCACGCTTAGGCAAACGGCAGCAAATCTCGAGTACCTCGAGCTTTCTTCGTCGAGTGTCCCTGCTGTTTCTGGACACAGAGTCGCAAAAACGCTCGTCGTTTCGTTCCCCGTTTTGCAGTCGCTAAAACTAACATTGGACAACACAACATTCGCGGTCATTGCCAAGTGGAAGATGCCCAGCTTGCGAAACGTGTCCGTCGTATCTTCTGATTTCGGTTACGCTGGCCAAGGGTTTTCCCTCTTTTTCGCTACTCATGGGAAGAAAATCAACCAACTAGAGCTCGGCCACTCTTCTTCACTTGTTATCGAGCATCATCTGACTCTCCAACCACGTCCCGTTCAGCAAATTCCGCTTGCAGAATGGTGTCCAAACCTAAAAGAATTCATATGTTCGGCTGACGCAGAATGGAACTGGCGGAATCCTGACTGGATTGCACCTCATGTCTTGCTGCCGGGTCATCGTCATCTAGAATTCATTGGCATTCGTGATATCGATAAACGTCTCCTCACCGATGCTACATCGTTTCCATCCACCTTTGAAGATGACGGCCCGTTCTTCCCACTCGTGGAACAAATATCGTCTCTCTTGTTCAACGATGCATTCCCTTCTTTGCGATACATACGCGATCTCAGTCGTGATTCCCACTCGATGCGTACCGAACCTCGTCCGCAGATGAGGATCTTGAAATTCTGGTCCAAGTTACTGGCACGTTGTGGAGAGCGGCAAGTTTGGCTCGAAGACTTCCGTGGCTTCAACATCACTTCACGTGATCTCAAGCGTGCAGGACTTGCGGAGATATGAGGCACCGTTTTTATCTGCTCCGTTGAGGTAGTAGCATCACCATTCTTTTGAAATGCGGCTTCATGTTCTCCTGCCTGAAACACTCATGCACACTATTCTCTATCGATTTTTCTACATATCAGTGTACATTGCCACTCCCATCCCACTGTATCCATTCGTCACACGCATCTACATTCATCTTTTTTTCTTCTCCGAACATCATCATATTTAACGGAACAGGCGGTGTTCCACTCGCCACACATCCTCGTTCCATTTCAGGTCGAGCTGTCCTCTCCTTCTCTCTCTTCCCGGCTATTTCCCGTCCCAACGTTCTTGGTTGACATGATACTTTCAAGTTCATGATAATCCACCTTTGATTTATTTTGCCCTTCTTGGTTTCGCGTTTGAGGGCATTGTATCTCCACCCAGATGGAGCCGGACACTTTGGTGCTACAGCACTTGGCGCACTACTTTCCACTGATCCAAGCTCTTGGAGTTCCTTTGGATTGTTCAAGGTTCAAATGGCGTCGTCTTTCTGGAACTTTTGGATTATATCATGGATTTAGATGAGGGTCCATCACATTCATTCTCCCCTATGCATATCCTCATCGCTCTGACCGTTGGTATCATATCGTATTGAATTGCTATTGAATATACCAAGCCCTCTCCGACTGTACTCTTTCCCTTTTGTGGACTCGCTTGATAAGCAGTCTTTCGCTTGATTCACGCCTTGCGAGGATACGACTCGCATGGTGTGTGTTAGTCAAATGTCGTTCGTGGAATTGCTCATTGACTATGGGTCGCGTAGGACGCAGACATCGAGCATCTTGTACTCTCGGGCAAGCTCTTCGGAACAGATGCGGGGACCTCCTCACCCGAACGCACCCCTTCACCCTCTGCCTCGCTTGAATCCAGCAATCAATTTGACCTCGACGACGAAAAACAAGGGCGATACGAAAATGGCGCCGACACTGACCCCGTGTGCGAATCGATAGGCATGGGGCCGGGGAGGACAGGCGTCAAGGGGGTCATTCGGGACCAACACGAAGCCCAAGCGATCCAAGCTGCGAAGAGGGAACGAGAGATCGAAGCCCTGAGGAAGCGCATGGAGCGGGGAAATCTAGGCGGGAAGACTTTTCTGGAGGAGGAGCGGGAGAAGCGGGCGCTGGAGGGTTTGGAGGAAGGTGGCGACGTCGAGGACATGGGTCCCGCGCGACACGTTCGGAGAGATGTCTTGGGACGCCCCAAGGAAGGTCCATTTGGGCATTTGAGGGAGGTCGGACGGGCGGGGTTCGTCGCTGCGGTCGAGCGCGAGGAACGCGGCGTTTGGGTAGTCGTCCATCTTTATGAATCGGTAAAGTGGGTTCCTTTGCTTCGCATTCGCAGGCTGATGTGGGGGTTTCGTGACAAGTCATTGGACAGATGCTATACTTTGGACGACACGCTGTCCAGACTTGCGCGGTTGCATCCTCAGACCAAGTTTCTTAGGGCTCGCGCTGCTGCCCTCGGGTTCGCTTCGAAGGGATCATCGTCGAAACCGAAACCGCATGCATCACACCAACAGAGTATGCCGGGTAGATTCATAGACGAGGAGGATCCTTACGACGACGGTGAAGTGGAAAAGGAACCGTACTACGATGAAGAAGAGTACGAAGAAGAGGACGTGGATACAGACATGCTGCCCACGTTGTTGGTATATCGTGACGGCGAGCTCGTACACAACTGGGTACGCGTCGACTGGGAAGCCGGGGAGGCTGGCGTTGGAGACCTACTCTCCAGGTAAGTCGAATGAATTGCGTTGAGCGCTTCTTAACGCAGTTTTCGCAGGCGGCATATCATTGCTGAAGTGACTGGCTTTGGGAATGGTAATTGTGGTCTACCATCGGACGAAGAGGACCTAGTTTGGAGCGACGAGGACGTCCCTGGGTCATCAGGATGACGTACAGTAACCAACTTATTTTTTTCATTGGCAATCGGTATCGGCGTATCTTCACCGCTAGTTGCAAAATGTTGTATTCGAGTCTTGACGAGTCTTGGTACGATTTAGTGTAAGTATTACAAGTAATACAACCTTCCAAGTCTTCGGCCGATCGGCCGAGAAACTGGCGTCGTTTATCAGATAACGAACCGCTTGGCTGATTGGTCAAGTTACCAAGTCACCTGCTTCCTACTCTCCAGAAGATGCCAGCAGGGTACGCACTCATTCCAACGGCTCCCCCAGGTATAAAATTGCTTTCTGTGCGGACCTTTCATACTGATGGCTCACAAAAACACAGAGGAGAATGACCGCCCATCCCAAAGCCCAGCCGAGATTGCGCCCTCGGAGGACCTAAGCGCTGGTCCAGTGGCTGCTAGTGGCGAATCGGAAGATGCTCATGCCGGCGTTAAGACGGTCCAGGCTGCTCTGCACGTATATGGTCGTCGCTCGCGGTGGTGCCTCTTCGTTGGGTGCGATCTTCTTCACTATCGTAAAGTTTATCGTGCATCCACAGCGTGACTCACACATTATCCAGTCTCGCTCTTGCATCATACATTTACTCCCTCGATGCATCCACCACCAGCGCATATCTCACTTTCGCGACCTCTAGTTTCGGAGAACATAGCCTTTTGAGCTCCATATTGGTTGCACAGTCACTCATCGGTGGGTTCCGTCGAACAATATGTATCTGTTGATGAGGAATGTTAAGTGGAGATATAGTGGCCGTGGGCAAACCTGTGATAGCCAAAGTTGCCGATGTTACTTCACGAGGCAAGGCGTATGTCACCGTCCGTGAGTTGACAATCCACTGACTTCGATGGGTGGTTCTGACGCTGGTGTCACCAAGTATTCTTTTATGTTCTCGGTAAGTGTCTCGGTGCATTGTTAACGCAATAATTAAGAACCCCCACAGGATACACCGTAATCGCCTCAGCGCACAATGTGGGCACAATGGCAGGCGGCATCATTCTTTATGCAATGTATCTTCTTCTCCTCGTTAAATTCATAGTGTTGACTTTTTCCCTCACAGCGGTTATACGTACGTGCAAGGGTCGCTGTATAGGCGTGAAAACTAATTTAATTGGTTGCCAGTGGATTACAAATCCTCACTCAAATCATCATCGCCGACATAACGACCCTACAGTGGCGAGGTCTAGTCGTATCTCTTGTTTCGGCTCCGTTTCTGGTCAACGCTTTCATTGGCTCTAATATTTCAACTGCCGTTATTAAACATATTGGTTGGAGATGGGGATGTGGGTTCTTTCACTATCCACTTTGATGGGTATTTACTCTCGCTTCAGATGGCATGTTTGCTATTCTGGTTCCAATGTCGCTTTCCCCGTTGATCGTCACACTTTTGTGGGCCGAGAATAAGGCGAAGAAAATCGAATTCGTAAAAGCTGTCGAATCCCGTGCAGATGACTCCTTAGATGTACTAAATCGTGGAACAACACATCACTTTACCCTTTTTCAACATTTATGGCGCTTAGCGACACAGCTTGACCTTGTCGGTCTCATACTCCTCGGTGCATCAATTTCACTTATCCTGGTTCCTCTTACTCTAAGTCAGACTGTGAATGGTCAATGGAAGAATGGTAACTTCATCCTCCTCACCGCCAGTCACTGGTCTAACATAAATCAGGCTCGATCATCTCGATGCTCGTGGTCGGCGCTATAGTTTTTTTCGGGTTTATTTATTGGGATTTCCGCATCGCGGCACGGCCAGTTATAGTCCCTCGCTTCTTGAAGAACAGGAGTGTCGTATTTTCTGCATGTATTGGTTTCTTTGATTTCGTAAGTCGACTCCGGTAATCACAATTCGTCCACTCACGAGCTAGACCAGATGTCATTCTATCTCACATATACATATCTGTATTCTTTCGTGTTAGTTGTGAAACCATGGCGAGTGTTTCGTTTATCTTGGTCAGACTACCGCTCAACTAGATTGTAGGTCGCTCATTAACGCGACATATTTCATGCAAACAATGTCTATATCCCTTACTTTCTTTGGAATTCTTGCTGGCGTTGTCCTGCGCCGGATGCATCGGTTCAAAGTGCGTCCATTTCGTACTGTCTATTCATGGTTTCACGTTTCACACTCACGTCTAGTATGTTTTGGTGTTTGGTCTTGTCATACGCTTTATGTCTGTTCACCCTGACGCTTCTCGGTCTGTGTGGTTCTAATGCATATATACAGCGGTGTTGCGTTGATGATTCGTTCCCGCGGTGCCAACGGATCGGATGTCGAGATCGTGGTTACGCAAATATTGCAAGGTTTCGGTGGTGGTCTCGCGGCAATCGCCTCCCAAGTCGGTGCTCAGGCCTCAGTCTCGCATGCTGACGTGGCGATGATCACCGCGCTCATCCTGCTGTTCACAGAAATCGGCGGTGCAGTAGGGAATGCAGGTGGTAGGTGTCTATATTCAGACCTAGTTCCGTTGGCATTTCTGATGGCCGTTGTGATAGCTGGTGCGATCTGGTCAAGCACGATGCCAGACAACCTGAAGAAATACTTGCCATGGCTGACGGACGCAGAACGCGCTGAATTGTACGGCAGCATCACAAACGTTACTTCCTTTCCGCGAGGTGATCCGGTAAGAGAAGGCGTGATTCTAGGTGGGTCTTGTCGTATTTTCGTCATGGACTCTATGAGATAAAGTTTTCCCTGATAGCATATGGCGACACGATGAAATTGATGATCTTGCTTGCCGTCGGGTTTAGCATCCTGCCTATCCTCTGTGCCCTTGGCATGCCAGACTGGCACCTCGGAGATACGCAGAATGCGGTGGAGATCTATCTGGTCGAGGGTCGACAGGAAGATGAAGATGTCGTGGTCCATGAACCCTGATTGTGATTAGTCTCGGATCGGATGTATCTTATTCATGACACGGTTACTTGTTCTGGGGTAGCTTAGATTAAGTTGTGTATACTCTAAAACGCGTATGACGGAAATCTGCACAAATAAAATCATAAAAAGATCACCTTGCCAACATAGAAAAAGCTTGTCCAATTAAACTTCTTAAAACTCTGATTCTCAAACTCTAATGATCTTAAATAAAATTTGATCCACATACTTCATGATAGCCAACAATCTATGTAAAATTTCATTTGAAGTTAGAAATAAATGTAATGAAGTAATAGATAGGCATTCACAGTTTAAAATTGAATTGAGTTATATTGTCTCAGTTGTGTAATAGATGCTTACAGACTAAAATGTATGCAGAGGATGATTAATTGGATGCAATCATTTAACATAATTGTGATAAAAACTTACATCCTATAAACAATACAATGGTCTTTGAATTAAACTATAGAATTTAATGGATTACAACATATAGCCTGTGAAATAGATCAATGAAACATTTTATGGATAACATATTACATGCCTTCTATAATTGAATAGTGGCAAATATACTATTAGCATACTGTAAAATAAGTGTAAAATGAACCTGAAATATGAAAATGTTACAATTATGATCAAATGCACAACAATATAAAACTTACAGACTGTAATAAATAATCAACATAGTCATAGAATGTATATGTACATTAATATGCTTAAATGACATTGTGAACTGAAAATATAATGAAAACTAACCAACTAAATAAATCAAAGGTAGTGAAAATATTGTGGATAAATTATTGAAAAGCTATGGTGTGATAGAAGGCATAGAAATATAACAGTAGAACTGCTTGTATTTATCAGGGCTATCTTTGAGCCCTTATATACTACATGTATACTATTTATCTATGTGTATAGAATAGATAAAGAGAGAATAATGGGTTGAAGATTTAACTCTCTAAATAAAAGATAATGATCAGCTTATGAGTAAGCTGAAACAAAGAATAACCAATAGCATATAAATCTCTATCTAAATATCAAATGATAAGAACAAAGATAAGTAAGTAACTGTTATGCTTGGCCTGGGTAGAAATGAGCATAGCCTCTATGAGCAAAGAGCAAGGTGTCACTGAGGGAGAGGTGATTGAGGGATGAGGATATCATTGGAATCAGAGGTCTCAATAATAGACAAAGGGCAAAGAGTACTGCTTTGAGGTGGCAGTTGCAGATGTCATCCTATCGAATGTAGAAGTGACTGTAACACAATCAAGTGAAGTGTTACAAGTCAAGCATCCAGTCAAAAGTAGGATGAAGACTTCAAGAGGAGCTTCCCACTGAAGGGTTGTCAAGAATGAGCTAGATTGCAAAGGGTACTGAAGTACAAGGAAGTACAGAGGAGATCTAGCTTAGGAAATGTGGTAGATATGGTGGGGTTTATATACAGTGGCTCAAAAAACTGTCCCAATGTTTGGCCATTTGGGAGTATTCATCCCTGAACACAACACCTTTAATACTAGCCCTAAGGCTGTTAGTGTATCAAATGAAGTACCGACTCCTGGCTTTCTACTGATCAAATAATGAAGAGATTTGGTTAAGATTCAAAGGGATGGCAGCTATTTCAAAATGTTAGCTCATTGGGATAGTTTTTTGACTTTAGAAAATTTTGGATATCTAGTACTGAAGGCAACCTTTGACGATAGTCTAGGTGCTGCACTCGAACTCAACTAAAAAGAAAGATTGTTGGCAAAGGGAATCCAATGAGAACAAGACTAGCTTGTTCCGTTGCTGCATTCAAGTATTTATACTACAGATACATGCGCACAGACCAAGCTGTGTCTGACCTACCCTAAACTACATGTGTCTACCATGAGGCAAGACTATGCGAAATGGAAGAGAAGCATGCCTTGTGCCGAGTGCGTGTAAGTCTAGACTGCTTACGTAATGCGGTGTGATAAGATAAGATAAGAGATTATACTAGGCGCTTGTGGGCACTTTGGACTTCAACAAAAAAAAAGGAAAAAGGAATAGGCGCATAAGGCACTAAAGAGAAAAAGATAGAGTGACGACTAGCGTTTGCAACAAGTACTTGGTATGAGCTCCCTTGGACTTTACAACTGCTTCAATCCTTCTGGGCATGCTTTCTATCCACTTCTGACACTGTTCCACAGAAATATTACCCCACTGCTCCACTACTTTTTCCCATAACTGATAAACCCCAGTAGGTGCAGTTTCATAGGCTGAGAGGCATCTTTTGAAATGATTCCAGGTGTGTTCAATGGGATTGAGGTCAGGAGACTGTGCAGGCCAGTCCAGAAGCTTGATCTCTTGTTCATCAAACCATGCTTGAGCCCTTCTAGAGGTATGCTTGGGATCATTATTCTGCTGAAAGATAAGATCTTCCTCTGAAATTCCAGAATTCTCCATGCTCTGAAGCAGCCCCTGCTCCAAGATCTCCACATACTGTTCAGCACTCATCCTTCCTTCAACCTCACTCAAGATTCCCACTCCATTCCATCCTATGCAACCCCATACCATAAGTGAACCTCCTCCAAACTTCAC